>JAQQPU010012074.1:8389-23822 GCA_029168905.1 Artemia sp. Kazakhstan ARC1039
AGCTCCTTTGAATATCAGCTGGAGTAAAAATTGTTACACTTTGTCCATTGGGGAGGATACCAATTAGAGGTTGAGTGTAAGGGGGGTGGAAATTTTGGGTGGGACCAGGTAAAACCTGGTCAGGTAGCTGAAACATTCAGCTAAAATCAAAAATGTCAGTTTTTATTTTTTAAATAGTCAAAAAATTTTTAATAAAATCCAAACAATCACCAATACTCACAAATAAATTGTAACTTGAAAAAAAGATCTTTTATCCAACCGGTTTAATCTTTTCTTCTCCTCTGGTTTTAGTTCTGAAAACGCAATTTTGTCATTTTAATGTATTACAGGCAGGGTTGCCACTCAGCAGGTTTTTTTGATGCGACTTTGGCTGGCAAAATAGAGTCAATTTTGTATAAAAAATGTCAGTTTCCAAAAATTTGCAGCTCGCGACGCTTCGCGTCACTCGTGCTCATATCAACAAGCTATTCAAATTGAAAATATTGGCCAGTCTGCTTGGGATCACCCCCGCGTGGTTTCCAGCATCTTTAAATTCTCTAACATGAAATGTCGGATCTAATAAATTTTATCAACTATAAAAAAGAAATTTTGATTTTACTTAGTCGGTGCTGACTTCTGGTTTTGCGCAGCACTTCTACTTTTGTCAACTATCCAGCCCCCCTTCTAAAAACCCGCTAAAACGCAAATAGTACTTACTGTATAAAATGGGAACTCGTCCCACAGAGTACTTTCTTCTTTTTTTACTGAGCAGTCTTTGTTGATAGCGTGAAAAAGACACAGAAAAAGAAAAGAAGAAAAACTTTCAGTTTTTTTTCTTTTGAGAAAACGGAAAAAAAGGTACAGCAATACTAGTCTACATTGAGTTTTACATCCAGTTTTTCCATAAAATGGACTATCTGAATTATTACAGTGCATTCAGGTGCATGAAACTTTCTTTTCTCTCAAAATGCTGAAGAGAATCCCACGAACATAGATCGTAGCTATTGATGACCCTATGATAAACACAACTAATAGTGTGTCAGACAAAAACTCTTTCAAATAATTTATTTCGTAAAAACTAGTGGAAAAAACAATTAGACAGCTATAATATCATCTAATCTGTTTATCGCAACCTGCATAGAATAAGTTTTACGAGAACTCTCGCCACTCCCAGTAAATTTTTCTTTATGATCTCTCCAGGGACTAGGGCATAGGAACAGTCAACTAGGATTTTAAGTATAAATATGAAAGTACCTTTATAGTAAAAAACAAGCATTTAGAGTGTCAGCGTGAAAGCACATTTACAATCAAAAATTAGTGGGAATGAAGTAACTAAAACGACGAAGTGCGTCCAAATTCAATCTATGTAATGATGTAACATAAATTTAAGTAAGAAAAAAAAAGTGAAATTAGATTGTGATTTTGCTAATGATTGCGTAGGATTTAAGATAACGGAAGTTTTGGTATCAATTTTGTTTTCAGTATGATGGTTATATATGACTATTCATTTGTCCATTCCCAAAAGATCAAAGAAAAAATATGAAATATATGAACGGAAATGTTAGAGCGCATTTTTGCGTCACTGAAGAGGTCACTAGATATTCTTGTGAAACACCGGTGATCTCAGTGGATGTTTTTGAGTTGATGAGTGGTTATGTGATGTTACCAGTGAGCTTTTCAGTCACTGGGCTTCAACAGCTCCAGTCACGGAAATCGATGAAAAGACGTGTAAAGTTAAGCTATCACTGGCCCAGTAACTGGTTAACATAGTAACAGCTATTATCATAGTGGGGCAAAAATACACTCTTAACTTTTCTTGCTCTTTTCTTCTTTGAATTTATTGTAGTCAATTCTCAACTAATAAAACATAAAAATTGAATTTGGACCCACTCAAGAATTGCAAACCGCTTGACTGGCTAATCGTCTATGAGCCTACAAATTGTTACAACAACACAAAATAGTTGAACTAAACAACTGAAAACAATTGAAGGCTTCTCCGCCACATTGCAGTTAAATGTTTGTCCCTGTCCTCTTCATTGCCAAGTATTTCGTATCGAAGATCACTAGGTGATCTTCGCTTATCAGTGATAAGAATAAGAATATAAAAATTTCTCACACACAGCTAGAGACAAACACGTTTACGTTTTCACCACACAGAGAGATTCTTGCATCCAATAATTGCCGCGCGCGGAGTTAAGATAAGCATCTTAACTGACAGAAAAAGGATTTTTTTTGTAAAATAGTGCTACTTAGAAAAAAAAGTGCCGCTTTTGCTAAAAATTGTCCTAATAGTGTCAGGTGTCCCGAAAAGTGCCATTTGAAAAAAAGTGTCAAAAGTGACACTATAGTGTCACCGATGGCAACCCTGATTACAGGTAGACCCCGGAGCCGCGCCGATGAGGGAAGACCGGCGGCGGTTGGGCCAAAAACAGCACGCCGCGCCGCCGGTGCGATCAATGTTGACCGCAAACATTAATGTTTTCATCAGTCTTTCTCAATCACAGCTTAAATTTACAACAGATTCGAGCCTATTCATGAGTTCAAAAAATTCACAAGTCGCTGGCTGGAAACTGGTCCTCTTCGTTATTCATCAAGAGAAGTAGAAATGTGGTAGAAAAGAAATGCCTATGGCGGCTCAGAACCCTTGCATAATACGAGTAGTTGAAGTATCTATTAGCTATGTCTTCTTAACATAAATAATTATCAAAATTTTTAGTTTCTTTTCATCGAGCATTACTGCATACAAAACTTCAAATACAGTATCACAAAATTCGTCAGTTATCTGGGTAAAAACTTTGAATATAACTTTGAACTTAGAAGCTTAATTTTTTCATAATGCCCTTTGCCTATATCTGTTTTGTTATATTTAAACCAGTTGAAATGGGCGACTTGGATATTGATTGTTTTTTTTTGCTCTTTTAGATTCTTAAAAAGACTTCTTGTATTAAAAATTGGTTTTTAATAACAAGTTAAAAAAATGCATTTTTTTTGCTTCTTTATAGAACATATGTCATATAGGCTAAAGCTGAACTGCTGCTTTTTTATTGCTCTTGGCAGCTCTTTTGGATATTATTTGTTATTTCTTTGGGGGATTCATTCCAAATTATAAATTGATAAATACCTAATACCAGTCAAATTATAAACTGCATCTAAAAAGAGTAAATTTATCAAATTGAAAAATACATGATGAACACTTCACATGAGAACACTTCAATTACAATGAAACAAAAAAAAACACACTTAATGGTTATTTCGGTATGAAGAAAAATTAAGTGCCAGCTATTTTCTGGTAAAAAATGAAAAGCTCATCCGTGCTAAATGTAATTAAATGAAATAATATACAGACTGAAGTAGCTCCAGGAAGATGTTGAGATTTTCATCCTAGTTCGTTACTTTTAATCCAAGCAAAATGTTAGGACACTTAATATCAGTTATTGAGTTTAAGCTTTTATTTCCAAATGCTCACAAAAATTACCAAATTTAAGACAGTCGCAACAGTAAGTCACCTGAGGTCAAAATACTCAAAGACTTCTCTTTGATTCCTACCCAGGCTCAAAGCTTCTGCTATGGTCATTTCCATGGAAATCTCCAAACAGTTTCTTTTTAAAATAGCTTGCAAGCCTAATTAGGGGTATTTAGCCTTTTTTGCTTTTTTTCAAAGCTTTGAAAAAAGTGTTATGATATTCCAAATGTTAGATTTGTGCATATTTTTGGTAATCATTTGAGGGGGGATCGAATTTTTTAAACCACTGTAGATACGTAAAACCGTTGCAACATCTAGTACCCTGAGGTCATAAGACTGTCAAAGACTCCTCCTTGAACCTCCCAAATTGAAAGCTTTTATTATGACCTAGCCTTTTAATGTAACTTGGGGACTGGACCAAGGGCGCCATTGTCACTCGAGCGCAACGTTAGGTGGGGATGTCGATATCACTTTTGTCACACCAATTCGTTTTAGTGTGAATTTGCCAGGTATTTATGAATGAATGTTTTCAAATTAAACCCTTTTCATCAATAAGAAAAAAAACGGGTTGGACGCATATGTCTCTTTCCCTTTGGACGAAAAAACCATGCAAGTGCCGTGTCAAGTATAACTCACGAAAATCTTGTTAATTTTTGTCAACTTTTCAACTTTTTGGCATCCCTGCTTTCAATAAAAAGAAAATAAGGTATTATCATTTAAAAATGACAGCCCTCTATCCACCCCCATGGGCAATAGTTTACAATTTATTTATGAATCATATTTTTGGGGTAACTTGCGGTTCAATCTTTAACCAACCTTGTACATAGCTTAGTCTATAGCTAAATTTTGTCTCAATAGAAGGCTTTTTATGGGGGGGGGGGCATGTGGTAAAAAAAAATTCAGAAAGAAGATTTTATTTTCTATCAGGCGTTCAACAATTGAGTATTAAACATTAAGAAAATCTTATGTAAATAAAGCAAAAAAAAATCTGCAAACTTATAATTCAGCTGTAGAAAAAATCTGTCGGCTGTCAATTTCAAAATCCAACTGAAGGCTGAAGCTGTATAATAGTGAATTCGTTTTATAATTCTATTCAACTTGAAAAGAATATTCTTGACTACGAACGATGTAAGAAATAGCGATTGGGAAACTCCATTCGAAATGATTTAAACTCATTTCATAATGACGATGCTGTTTTTTGTCAACATATGAAGAATTGTGTATAATGCAATATTTGCAATTGCATATTGCATCTGTCTGGTTTTTATGCAAAGTAACAAAAGAGACGAAAATTAATGAACAAGAGATTAGTGAAGTATTATGGTATGCAAAGTAATATTTGGCAGGGAAATTCACTGGTGATAAATCGCAAGGGGTGGCACCGTGATTGCGTGATTTTCGGGGATTCGGGGAACCAAATTTTTTTTCGGGGTGACGCATATATTTTCGGGGAAATACCCAAAAATTCGGGGATAGTGCAAGCCCTGCTTGATTTCTAATCAGGAAAATCGAAATACTAAACCACACGAGAAGGAAAAGCTCCGACTTTGCGGTTGATGCAATAAAGAATTACCGCAAAATTAATTTAAACTCGACCGAACACCGCTCCCTCTCTCGGCGCGCCTGCGGCGTCCGACCGGGTCTCTCGTCGGCGGCGTTCGTTCGACCCGCCGGCGCGGCTTCGGGGTCTAATTACAGGTAACTACTTGGCTAAAAAAAAAAAAAAAAAAAAGTCTTTCTAATTTAGTAACTGAAATAAATGAGCACTTGAACATGGTCTAGACCTTACTCTCCATCCAATCACCTAGGAAAAAACAGTATATACAATCCGGTAATCCGAAAATGAAGTCCAAAATAGAGAAAAATTGTCCTAAAACTAAGCCATAGCCCCTTAAATCTACAACAATTTAATATTCCCCAGGTGATCACCACATATCCGAGCTCATCAGATGAAAACTCATTGCCTATATAGGTTTCGGCGCTTAAATTTTATTACCCAGGCAAAATGAGCACGCCATGCCATAATATGGCATCACCCCATGTAGTGACACCTGTGGAATACCTATGAACAAAAACCAAAATGCCCCAAAAATAAAAAAAAATACCCGCAAAAAAATTTTGAGCTTTCCTAACCAACCTTCGACAAGCACCAAATCACACTAAACACATCCAAAACTCTGAAAGTATAACTTTAAGCCATTATAACTCCATTCATTTGCATAACACTAACCATCCACCAGAACCTTTTTACTTTCTCTTAATTTCTAAGAAATTGTTATTCTTTACCTGCATGTGTCGGAATCAACTCTAAACTCCAAAAATATACCGGAAGAGAAAAAATATTCATCCAACAGGCTATCGCAAAATATCATTCAAAATATCTTGATAACTTTTATTATACTTTCTTAAGTTAAGGACTGGGCAAGCGTAACTGATTTCGGGAACTAATTTCCGCGGCGTCGATTTGAACTTGAAAAAATTTCTAGTTTTCAGCGCTGATTTACAAAATCAGCGCTGATATTCATCATGATCATCACAAAAAATAGGGATACAAATAAATAGTCAACCAGAGGTGGTGAAAGACCCCACTGCTGAGCTGAGAATTAAGCCAAAATCAACCAAGCAGCTGTTAATAAACTCCAGTTGACTATTTGTGTCCATGATTTTTTGTTTTGAAATTTTGCGCAATAAATTTTTCTTACCGCTATCGTTTGTCAACTGATGCTGAAATTGGCTCCCGTAATCAGCTACGTGTGCCTAGCCCTTTAGGGTTGAGAAAAGTTGTGAAGCTGAAAGTACTTTTCCTATACATTTTTTAAACAGAGGATCTATATCTTCTTCTTCAGTTATAGGTTTTAGATAAACCCATTTAACCTTTTTCGTATTGTCTGATTATGTCAGGGGCATCCTGGGAAATCAAATATAGGAATTAGTCTATTATTGTTTAATAATAGAATTTATATATCGTTGATGAAACCACCTATATTCAAGCAGTTAAAGACAGCTTTGAACAATTTGACATCATTGATTGAAGAGAGTTTGCTTTGTGTTAGTTGGTCAAAATTAAGGGTTAAGGGCTAGGCTTACGTAGCTAATTTCGGGAACCGATTTCAGCAAGGGTGTATTCCACGTCGATCCACGTCGAGTTAATATAATTAATGATGCTAAGAGGCGGGGCTAAGTGACTTTTTTTGGTGATTAATCATCATTAATTACATTCTAGACAAGGAATGTACTAGGGCTTTAGAGCTTTAGGCAAGTAAATAATCGTATTTAATGATTATCATAAATTAATCGTAATTAATGATGATTATTCACCCAAAAATGTCATTAAGCCCCGCCTCTTAGAATCATTAATTATTATCATTCGACGTGGAATACACCCTTGCTGAAATCGGGTTCCCGAAATCAGCTACGTGTGCCTAGCCCTTTACCTTAAGGCACTTGAATATAGCAAATAAAGTTAACCATTCCTTTTTATGGTTGAGTGCTGCCACAGGGCAACCAAAAAGAACGTGGTTGATGGTCTTGTCATGGGTTTGGCATAGGCAGCAAAGAGGGCTTGTTACCGTCAGAGTGGCTGTGTTTTGGGAAGGATAAGTTTAGCCGTTACGACCAGTAGCATTTGATTGTATTCTGTTGTACATCTTTGTGTCTTTCCGTGATGCAAATGGAGAAAGGTTTGGTGGGCAAGATAAATTTTTAGGCACCAATGGTTTATATCTCTTACTGGGATAGGCCTTCCAGATATTATTTCAACCTTAAGGGCAGACTTAGCTATTTCATCTGGCTTGTGGTTTCCTTTAATGCCCATATGACTTGGGATATATTGGAATTTTGTGGATATACCTTGTTTAAGTAGTTGGTTCAATAGCACAAGAGTGGTAGAGATATCATTTTCTTTGACTTACTTGACTTAATGCTCCTGCTGGTGGTCCAGCGTAGAGAGACACGTGACTCTTCGCCTCCATTCGGAACGGTCTTGTGCAAGCGTGATTGCTTCTTGTACATCAGTGCAGATCATTGAGAGGTTCTGGGTGAGGTTGTCCCTCCATCTGAACCAGGGCCTTCCGCGGGGGCGCTTCCAGCCATGCGCCAGGGGGATCAAAATTGAAGAGAGTGCTGGCGGGTGTTTCTGCTGGCATGCAGACCAAATCGCCGAACCACCGTAGGGTTCGTGCAGCGACCTGACGAGAGTTGGGGGTCTGATCTGATAGTGCCAGCAATTGTACCATTGAAGGAATATTTGTACCATTGTACCATTGTACCATTGAAGAAAATATTGTTATGGGTTGTGATAGAAGAATTAGTATTTGAATCAAACGTATTCTTACCAGTCAAAAACAAAACCCGGCTTACTCAATAAATCAGATATGAATGGCATAGGTTTATTTCCATACTGTTATTTCTTACATTTGGACCGAATGCCGTAATTTCTCTAATATACATATTGATCGAATTGTATTTTAATGCTGATTTTGAATATCCTTGAATTATTTCATTCAATTTAACCCATAAAAAGTTATGAGGAATTAAGAATTATTGAACTAGAAATTCCGACGTCTCAGAGCTTTGTTTCCACAGCACGATCGGATCTGACTTAAGAGATACGAATTCTTATAGGCTAGCAGGGGTTAGAAACTTTTTCTAAGCTGTGGGGGTAACGACTTTTGTGTTTGTAGGGATGAAAAAGCGTGGCCTCTTCTTTCTTGAGCTATCTGGAGATTAGATTCCTTTGGGAGCGCTACCTTGGAGACATGCGAACTAATGGCCTATTATCAGACTAGATTCAGACATATAAAATGAAATAAACACAGATAAAAAAGACAATAGATTTATTGACTTACATATTTAGGCGCACAGCAGTGAGTCACTTCAAACGACAACAATGGTGACTAAGATATAACATGAAAGAATTGCCAAGCTTGAAAGGCCAAAAAATTCTATCTGAATTCTCCTGATACTGATTTACGAATAATCTCCAAAAGCACATCTACCCCACTACCAAACCCAGTTCTTTCGTCCTGCGCTGTAAGGACTTGCTTGCTATTGGCTCACGTGGCCCAAGGACACGAATCCTCGCCCAATAATCTCTTTTAAATATTTTTGATGATTCAAGCATTCACACGGTTTTTTTGCCATTTAAACTTCCTTAGAAATATCGTACGTAGCATTTTTTTTTGCTACTAATTATCTTAGCGAAATTCGAACGACTAGCGTCGTTGTTTGACTGAAGCTAGAATGCAATTTCTCTTTTTGCTGATTAAAAATTTAGACTCTTGGAAGCGGTATTTGAACTCAATTAGGGGACGTTTAATTTCTGCCCGAATCATCTTTAGAAAGAAAGAATCCTGTATTTTAAATATATCGCCCCCCACTCCTGGTACACATCACCCTTCCCATCAGTTAATGACGTCCCGTCATTACCGACCGCGCCATTTGTACCATTGAAGGAATATTTGTACCATTGTACCATTGAAAAAAATATTTGTTATGGGTTGTGATAGAAGAATTAGTATTTGAATCAAATGTAGTCTTACCAGTCAAAAACAAAACCCGGCTTACTCAATAAATCAGATATGAATGGCATAGGTTTATTTCCCTACTGTTATTTCTTACATTTGAACCGGATGCCGTAATTTCTCTAATATACATATTAATCGAATTGTATTTTAATGCTGATTTTGAATATCCTTGAATTATTTCATTCAATTTAATCCATCAAAAGTTATGAGGAATTAAGAATGATTGAACAAGAAATTCCGACGTCTCAGAGCTTTGTTTCCACAGCACGATCGGATCTGACTTAAGAGATACGAATTCTTATAGGCTAGCAGGGGCTAGAAACTTTTTCTAAGCTATGGCGGTAACGACTTTTGTGTTTGTAGGGATGAAAAAGCGTGGCCTCTTCTTTCTTGAGCTATCTGGAGATCAGATTCCTTTGGGAGCGCTACCTTGGAGACATGCGAACTAATGGCCTATTATCAGACTAAATTCAGACATATAAAATGAAATAAACAAAGATAAAAAAGACAATAGATTTATTGACTTACATATTTAGGTGCACAGCAGTGAGTCACTTCAAACGACAACAATGGTGAAAAAGATATAACATGAAAGAATTGCCAAGCTTGAAAGGCCAAAAAATTCAATCTGAATTCTCCTGATACTGATTTACGAATAATCTCAAAAAGCACATCTACCCCACTACCAAACCCAGTTCTTTCGTCCTGCGCTGTAAGGACTGGCTTGCCGTTGGCTCACGTGGCCCAAGGACGCGAATCCTCGTCCAATAATCTCTTTTAAATATTTTTGATGATTCAAGCATTCACACGGTTTTTTTGCCATTTAAACTTCCTTAGAAATATCGTACGTAGCATTTTTTTTTGCTACTAATTATCTTAGCGAAATTCGAACGACTAGCGTCGTTGTTTGACTGAAGCTATAATGCAATTTCTCTTTTTACTGATTAAAAATTTAGACTCTTGGAAGCAGTATTTGAACTCAATTAGGGGACGTTTAATTTCTGCCCGAATCATCTTTAGAAAGAAAGAATCCTATATTTTAAATATATCGCCCCCCACTCCTGGTACACAATCGAGTGTTCGAGACGAAGTTGTCCCATCTGATCCCTTCAATACGTTTCAAGAATTTTGTTTGGGCCACGTCTATGGCATCACGAGCAGAAGCAGCAGCCGGCCAGGTCTCAGCACCGTAGAGAAGGACTTGGGTTATGGTGGTGTTGTAGATCCGCATTTTTGTTTTTCCGCTGATGTTGGGCTTTGACCACACTGAACGGCATAGTCGGGCCATAATTGATGCAGCTTTTCCGATGCGCGACTGAACTTCAGTTTCGACTGAGCCGTTTTCCGTGATGACAGATCCAAGGTAGGTGAAAGACTTGACAACCTCGACGGTGTGCCCTGATACGTTGAATGCTGGTGAGTTGGCGGTGTTACCTGCGGAGTCAATGATCATTATTTTTATTTTCTGCCAGCTAATATGTAGTCCCACTTTCAGGACTTCTTCTGACAGTGTGTTTAGGGCTTCTTCGAGTTCAGCTGCAGAAGTGCATATCAGAGCAATATCATCAGCGAAGTCGCAATCGGCTAAAACTCTGTCGCCATACCTTAGTCCGAAGGGGAGCCGGTTAGTGGTTCGATCCATGACATAATCAATCACCGCGTTGAACAGTTCAGGAGCAGCAGCACAACCTTGCCGTACACCGGTATTTATTTCGAACAGTGAGCTTCGACGACCATTAACCTGGACGGAGCTTTTTGTACCAGTGTAGAGCGGCTTGAACAGGTGACAGTGTTTGTCCGGGAGACCTGTTCGTTCTAGTATCAGCCAGAGGGACTCACGGTCGACCGAGTCGAAGGCTGCTTTAAAGTCAACAAAGGCGAGGTATGCTGTACGCTGGAACTCACGAGCTTTCTCGATGACCTGGCGTACGGTGAAGATCTGCTCGGTCGTGGATCTGTTCGGCATGAAACCTGCTTGCTGAATCCGGCGGCACTTACGGATGAACTGGGTACTTCTATCTATCAAAGTCATGGCAAATAATTTGCCGGGAACCGACAGGAGCGTGATTCCTCTGTAGTTGGAGCAATCACTTCGACTACCTTTACGCTTCCATAGAGGGAGGATTATCCTTTCCTTCCATTCTTGTGGAATCAGTTCTGTTGTTCAAACGAGGGAAAACAGCATGTGCAGTCATAGTAGCATCGTCAGTCCTGCGAATTTTAGCAGCTCTATGGGGATCCCACAGGTTCCTGGTGCTTTGTTGTTTTTCATCCTCCACAGAGCATTCTGTATCTCTTCTACAGAAGGAGGCTCAGGGAGATTTTCGCTTGTTGTTTGCTCAGCGGATGCGACTAGGTCGGGATCGACGTTGACTCTGTCGGCGTTCAGCAGCTTTGTGAAATTCTCCTTCCATCGATCAAGCTGCGCGGTTTCATCTTCGAGCATTACGCCGGAGGTGGATTTAACTGCTTCTATCTTTGGAGGTTTCTCCTCGCTGAGGTCTCTGACATGCTTGAAAAGCGACATGGTGTCACTTTTTCGTGCTGCATCTTCTAGCTCATCAGCTTTTTTGTCAACAAATTGTTGCTTGTCTCGGTGGATAAGTTTGCTCCTGACCCCGTTTAACCGTCTGTAGGAGGGAATATCTCCGGACAGCAGCGCTTTTCTGCGTTGTTCAATGATTCGCAAAGCTTCTTGCGACAGCCAGGGTTTTTTTGAGTACATCCTTCGACCGACGGTCTCAGTGGTGACCTCTAATATATTGTTTTTGTACGTCTGCCAAAACGTGTCCGGGTCAACAAGGGTATTCAGGCATCATTGTCTGGGTAGTCTGAATACTCTGGTGATATTGAGGAAAGGGCTGATTTTGAGTCCAAATAAATTATAAGAGGGATGTTTCTTGGAGGGTTTGGAAAATTTATAATGGTTTCCAATGCAATGTTGATGGCAGCTATTTTGGCTATCATGATACTCACATCATTTTGGAGCCTTTCTGCAGCTGCTATACATAAAGATGGGAAGTGGACTCTACAAGCAGTCCTACATTCTTTTTTTGAGCCATCCACAAAAATTGGGAGGTGGTGGTTATATCTCTGAAACTCAAATTTTTGGAATAATGATTTTACATAGGCAAAGGAGAGATTTGCCTTAAAAGCTAGTGCAAACAAAAGGTTCACTTCTGGGTAGTGACCAGGACAGTTCTGAGTAGTTAGCACAGGGCAGTAACCGGGGATATATTTGGAATAAAGAAGATGAAGGTATGGGAAAGGTCATTTGGGTGGTTGCAAATTCCCATGCAAGGCCCCTAAAAGCACCAGGGTTTCTTACCCAATCATGTAATCTCTGGGAGCTGTTACCTTCAATTTTTGTAAAGTAGCGGGCAAGTAGGTTTTCTCTACGCATAGCAAAAGAGCTGAGACCACTTTCGCTGAGAAGAAAATTGCTTTTGGTGTGATTCCTGAAGCCAAGTATAGCATGGAACATAGTACTTTGGACAGTCTCCAGACTGCCTAATAGGGGTTTTGAGCATTAGCCGTAGACAATCAGTCCATAATCAATCTGAGAACTGATATTAGTTTTATAGAAATTTATTAGTTTTTTCATGGCAACCCCAAGGCGTATTAAGTAGTCAAGGAGGCACACTTGTGCCTCTATAAAGAGGCGACCCACCTCAATGTTAAGCGATTTCTGGTCCTAGCGGTCGCAGAGAGTAAGCGGTAATCGCATTTTGTAGCCCAAGCTAAAACTAAGAAACGTGCAAAATTTCACCCCCCTCTGACTTTATCTTGATGGGTACAAGTGGGCCGGAAGTTTCGACCCTCCGACCACAGCCCCATTTAACATTGTCCGATTGGGCTGAAATTTAGAGGTTAAGCTTTCCTAGGGCCCGGGAGCTTATCCTCGAAATTTCAGCTCAATCCGATCACTCCTTCCTTAAAGTTTTTATTGTTTAAAAAAAAAGAGTTGTAAGAAAGTCAAACTTTAGCGTAAAGAGCGAGGCGTTGAGGAGGGCACAGCCCCTTTCATATACGGAATAATTTCTGTTCGTTTTAAGTTTTAATGGCGCTCCTTACTTTCAGTTAAATTTTTTTCTTAAAAGGCTGCGAAAGCGGGGGGTTTGGGGGGCGGCAGCCCCCCAACTGTACCTTCTAATCCCTGTACGTTTTAAGGTTCGAACTTGTGACTCAGCCTCTTTAACTCTTTAGAAAACGTAGTTTTTTTCAAATAATCTTGGTAAGATGCACATTTTTATGAGGCATTTTATTCTCATATTTTCAATATGGAGCCTGAAAGTTAGTTTTTGGTCTAGGGTGAAGCCTTGTTATTTGATGTGTTGTTGCTCTTGGATGACAACACCATTTAGAGTTAATAAGGCAGATTGGGGGTTTCTCTTATTAGGCCGGCTTTTTAGCACTAAGATCTTACATCTTTCTGCAAAGATTATCGTTTTTTAACTTATCTTTGTTCTAAGATCTTATAGCTCACTGATGTTTGCAAAAAGTGTGAAGACCGCCACTATTTTGCCATATAGAACAATCATGAGAAAACTTTGATGATCTACTCATCAGTGTTCTCAGACCGCTGATCAGAGCAGAATGATGAAAGACGTTTGTACAAAAACGACCAAAGATGTAAGATCTTTGTTCAAAGATTTCACTTTTAAGCGTTTTCTGACAAAAGATGCAAGATCTTAGCACATTGATGATTGAAAAAACAGGCCTATTATGAAACTGTACTATAGCTGATTTTGATGGGACGGTGGGTAGGCATGAATTATTTGAGAAATGTTCAAAGGTATAAAGCGACTTTTGCAGCTTAGATTGGGCCAGTTCAAAGTCATTTGAGGTAGACCATAGGACTATAGCATCTGCAAACTGAATATTTGTATGGGGTAAATTCAGATCCCATAAATATAGCAAAAACAGGAGACAGCTGAGGACAGCACCTTGAGGAAGGCCTTTGGAGACTGACTTTTTAGAAGAGATGTAGGAATTTACTTGGAGAATGAAAGAGCATTTGGATAGATAACTTTTAAAGAAATTCACTACAGGTAGTGGGAAACCCATTTTTGATAATTTTTGCAGTAGGAGTGGATGTTGGATATTATCAGGTGCATTTTGGAGGTCCAAAAAGGCTCCCCTAGGATTTTGTTATCTTTCAGACACTTAGATATGGCATTGGTCAAGCAAATAAATGCATCAATGAAAGAATGATATTTCCTAAAGGATGTTTGGGTATGTGGGATGAGGTGGTTAGACTCAGCAAACCAATACAATCGGGAGTGAATTAGATTCTCGTATAATTTTCCCAGAACTGGGGTAATCATAATGGGTCTGAAAGAAATTGGGGTCATCTTTGGGTTTATTTCGCTTTAATATAGGGATGATGAGTTATCGTTTCAAAATGGATGGGAAGAAGGAATTACTCAAAGGATTGTTGAAGAGAGATAAGAGTGCTTTTTTAAAGTCAATTGGAAAGTGTCAGAGCAAAGATGGATGGATCTGGTCGTGGCTAGGATATTTTGGATTTAATGAATTGTTCTAAAAAAAAATCTGCAAAAATTCAGCTTTTTCTTTGTTGGTTTCCAGCTGCTGACCATTTAGTTAGCTGTTGATGGAAGGGGCTCTGTGTGGAGAATTTGCCACACATCTTGTCCAGGAATTCATGGATCTTTGAATCTTGTGTTTCACAGGACACTGATAAGAGGAAGTTTTTGCATACCTCTTCTTTTGCAAGTTTGATTGTTCTCTTAAGTTTTGCCTCTGCGTGTAGTTTTGCTATATATTTTCCAGTGGATGTATTTCTCTTAAAGTACCAAGGACACCTAAAATGAAAACTAATTCATTAAATTGGTCAAGTGCAAACTTACACAGCCATATACGTCTTAAATTAGTGTGAAAAACCGATAATTCATTTTTTAAGGAGAAAGATCGCCAGTTTACATAATGTATTCCCATCAGGGTTGCCATCGTCAGTAGGATTTTACTAGATCTAGTACAAAAAAATCTAGTAAATTTAGAGGATCTAGTAAGTTTCCCGAAATCTAGTAAAAACTGGTAAAAAGTCATGACTTATAGTGAACAAAACTTTTTTTTTATTTTCCATGAATTCAGGGAAAAATTATCGTAAACATATGACAATTTACAATTTTTGCTTGTCTGTTTTACAATTTACAATTTTGTTTGTCTTTCTCAGAGACAAAGAAGCAGTCACCTATTTTCATAGACAGACCCTTCACTTCCGGCGTCTAAAGGTCGACAAAATCAGCTTTCTGTGTATCAAATCTTACCAACTAAAAATAAAGCTATAATGAAACTTGGGTTTGTGATGATTAGGAATCTATTGGAATCAAAACAAAAGCCAACCACCCAAGGTGATTAGGTGAATCTCCTCAGTTTGAAAATTTTTATTGAGTAAAAAGGAGCCTGCTGAGAGAAATTAAAAGTAAGTAGAAATGTAACATTA
>JAQQPU010012075.1:7198-26668 GCA_029168905.1 Artemia sp. Kazakhstan ARC1039
AAAAAAAAAAAAAAACATTGTGCCCACATCGGTCTTTACTTAGGCAGTGCTATTACGCTGCCTATGGTTTTTGAAGACCAACACTGCCTTTCCGTGACGCATAAATAACAGTTCAATAGGGAAAATACTTCTATTTGACAGTGAAACACAACGAAAATAATTAACATTTATATAAAACAAAAAAAAATTAATTGCATACTGTTTAGCGTTCTTGTTTTCTTCAAAGCAGTTACAGATGCAAATATCTTTGACTTGGTAGTTTCCAGGCCACTGACTTGATTTGAGGCTTTCATATACAAATCAAATCAATGGCCCGGAAACTAGGTAGTCAAAGATACTTTAGTGTCATATTTAGCCTATATTAGCTTATATTTAGTGTCATATTTAGTCTATCGTTTGCTGATTTTTATCCAGTTTCTTTTTCTTAAATTTGATACCTTCTAATACCCTCTTAAATTTGAATTTAATACTTTTCAATATTTAATGAATTTTTCTTAAATTTTTGTTTAAATTTTTTAATATTAGAGACTGGATAGGTGCGAATGAAGGTCTTTTTCAAAAATTGAATTCCCTATTTTTCCCAACTTTTCAAGATGTATACGGTTGTTCAAGTTTCAACTTAACCAATCTAAACAATGAGATTTCAGGTTTCTCTTAAACATTACACAAAAATTGAAAGCTTTTGTTTCTATTTTCAAATTTTTATCTTATAAATTTATTATTATTTTATTTTTATTATAAGTTTATTTTTAAGAATTTTTAAGATTTATGGTCCCCATGAAATGCTTTTTGCGGCAAGCTACAAATGTCACTTCCATTGAAAAGAAAAGATATTTAAATCAATGTGGTTCGTTAGTCTCATATGTATCATTCACCGAACCAGAATTATGATATTGCTTAGGCTTTTCTTAGAAAAGCTGCTTAAAAAAAAAAAATTGACGATTTTTGACCAATTTTCAGCATGTTTTTTAGAATAAAGTTAGAGAAAATCTCACATATTTGATTCAGCTGATGGATAAAGTTTCAAGTTTCAATAAAGTTTCAAATAATGATCGATTAATAATGAAAATAAATGATTGATAAAGTTTCGAAATTTCAACTATCAAATGATAGCAAAATTTTCGTTTTATTTGGAAAATTTAAACCGTTAAACTGCGAAAAAACAACAAACCTAAAAATTGCACAGGGTGTCTAAACTTTAATTTAACGTATTTATTCGTTATATGGTTCAATTTTTATTTAATTGATATTCAATTTAATATTCGTTTCATTAGAAAGAAAGATAACGATGAATTATGAAGTAAAACATTTTAACTAAGTCTTTGATTTTTAAGGGAAGCTTATTTACCCGTCACAGGAGAGTCCAGAGATCACTCGAAGAGTTAGTGAATTTAGTGTAAAAAATAGTATAAAATTTAAACTGCCTTCTTCAAGCGCCAGTATGGCCTCGATTACTTCGTTCGCTGACGTTGAAACTGGAGAACCACATATAAGGTCATGTAAATATTGTATCGAGGTAAAGTAGATTTTTTTTGTGATATTTTGGGCTCGAAAACAGGAATAAAATAAATATCTGAGAATATAAATTTCTAGACTGGTATTTTACCAGTTTAATAAATAAATACATATAATATATTTATTAGGATTGAGGTGAAATGCTTTTTGTTTTTTTTCCATGTATTTCCACTCAAATAGTTAAAAAAAAACAAATATTGATAATCCAAATTTATCTCCTCTCCGCCTCTCTCTCCCCCTCTCTCTCTCTCCCTCTCTCTTGTCCCTCTCTCTCTCTCTCTCTCTCTCTCTCTCTCTCTCTCTCTCTCTCTCTCTCTCTCTCTCTTTCTCTGTCTTTTTTTTTTATTTTTTGAAATTTATTTTGAATTGTTGCAATCAGCTATTCTTCTTGCTCCGGTTGTACCAACATGATCAAATTAAAAATAATTCTAAGTATTACCTTTTTCAAATATTATTTGTTTAATTTCTGTAATTATTTTTCAAATCATATACTGTAGCTGCATATTTTATTTATGTAAATCTAAAATTTGGGCTATATTTATCTACTTTATCAACTTTACTGCTAAAACTACTATCTCTTTATGATATTTTAATTTAATAAATTAAACTAAAAAAACAAGTTTTTCAACTGAAAGTAAGGAGCAACATTAAAACTTAATTATTACGTTTTAATAAAATTATTACGCGTATGAAGAGGGTTGCCCCCTCCTCAACACCTCACTCTTTACGCTAAAGTGTTTTACTACTTTTGAAGTAGCTTCCTATTGTTCTAATTAAAAGACCCTTGTGTTTTAGGAGTCGTTCTTAAAGAATTGGGACAAAATTCAAACTTAAAAAATTGTTTGTATTTAATAAAATGTAATAGCGACGAAGACCACACTGCCTTTCCATAATAAACAAATAAGTAGAACAACAGGGAAATTTTTATATAAGACAGTGGAACGCAACTTTAAATGAATATTTCGACCCTATATCCAAGGGCCGTCCTCAGCAAAACAGACGAAGAGAATAAAAACACTATAAAAGAAACATACATTAAAATTCACTCATTAAAACTAAAAGGTTTTTTAAAAAATGTTTTAAAACAGCCCTAATATCATTACTTCAAGGAAGTTCAACCAGGACTGGTACTCCAAACGAAGTGGACAGAGAACAATTCATTCAGATGGATACTTATTTGTTTAATAAAATGTATTTATATTAGACAATCAACAGAGTGTTAATGTTTGAATTTTTACAGATGAAAGACGCTGCCAAATTTAACAAACTAGTATTGCTTATTGATGTTCACGCTTCAACGTGGCAACACTCACGAAAATGTGACACGGCCTTAAAAACTTCATAATTTTTTAACAATTTGAAACAAATCCTAAAAAATCGGGGTTTTCAGGTATGAATAGATTTAAGATGGGTCCAGGGAAAAAACTGTTTTTATTTTGGTGTTGTTTTGACTTCAAGTTATGTAACTAATTTTTTGGTGCCTTAATCTCTTTGAGACCATGTAAAAAGATTTGAGGAATTCTTTGCCGGAAAGACCCAGGCTATAGAATTCGATTCCTACCTCTGTACTAGGTATCCTCTGAATGAACCTGTAAGCTAGTAAATCAATATATATATGTATGTACAACAAAAAATATATTTTTTGAAAATAAATCGAAGGCTTCTTTGACATAAATATAAAGGCTGGACAAGTCAGTTCCTACCTCTGTTCCAGAATTCCTCTGAATGAACTTGTAAGTTATTAAGCCGATAAAAAATATCTATGTACAACAGAATAATATGTTTATTTGAAAATAAATCGAGGGCTCCTTTGCCGGAAATACGAAGGGGGCCTCGGGGGGCTCTGTGCCAGACTTCATCTGAATGAAATTTTAAATCAGTAAGCCAATGTAGATAGGAACCAAAATTATAATATTTGAAGCTATAGCGATGACAGTGATTAAGTATGGTTCTGAAGCATGGGTGCTCCGTGAAGCGACGGAGTTTGCTAGATGTTTTACAGAGAAATAGCCTAGGGATTGGTTTGAGTACCCGACTGACTGGCCTTTTCCGATCAGTCAGTTGTGCGAAAAATGGGGCTCAATCCCGGTTTATAGGCTCATAATGCGAGAAAGGATGAGATGGCTTGGGCGCGTTCTGCGGATGAAGATTATCAAAGATTGTCCTTGTTGTCCAACGGTCTAGAGCCGAATGAAAAGCAGGCCGTTCTCGAACGCGGTGGGAAGACGTCGTAAGGGAAGATTTAAGTTGAGTGAGAACTTCTTGGGGGGTGTAAAGAGGGAAGCATTGAATAGATATGGATGGAGAAGCCTGCGTAGCTGTGTTGGCCCCATATGGTTTGATGATACACTGCGTTAGTAGTAGTAATGTAGATATATTAGTATAACAAAATAATAGATTTACATGAAATAAGTTGAAGTCGACGTGGCCCATGAAAGACGAAAAACTAACGTTACTACTAGATTTACTTTACAATGTACTGATCGTAATTGATCCTACTTACAGATGTTAAATAAGTATGAGAACCAATTAGAAGCTCGCACCAATAGACCAGCTTTAGTAGTCTTATACGATAGTCTCATTTCAAACAAAGAAAAGACTACACTGCTTCTTCTCGAATATAATGATCTCTACAAACTATTATGGTGAGTGTTTATCCAGTTTAGTTTACGATTGTTTTTTTGTACAAACAAGAAAAAATATATAAATATAAAAAAGTAAATCCTTAAAGAAGAAACATATGTAAAAGCAATTAAACTCAATCTGTCATTATACTGTGACTGTCTATAAGGACAGCCGTAGTATCATTGCGGCATCTGCTGCAAACTATTGAATAACAAAATTTAGATTTTTGAAAAAAAAACGCTGAAAAATTTAAAAAACGCGTTTTGAAAAAAAAAACTGTCAAAAGAAGAAGAATAGTCATTTGAAGTGGTTTCAGGAATGTTAACTATCGTTTCGATAAATCTTAATTGTAAAAGTTAGTTGCGATAACAGATTTACGGGAATTCCGAAAAAAAGGCTGGAATTTTTTCCCCAAAAATAGTGTCGGATCGAAATGAAAACTGCACCATTGGATTCATCATAGCTAAAAATTCCTACTTAGAAAAATTACTGTCCCCTATTTCCAGCAACAAGGAAAATCACTTTTTAGACTGGGAAGCAGTAATGTGTCTCCTTTTTATTTATTTTTAGTGATGAACAAGATGAATAAAAAGGATGGCAAAGGATACACTCGCTTAAATTTTTATTCACTCAGTTTAGACACTCCTCGTGCTGTTGTTAGTAACGCCTCTGATCATTTTGGTACGTTTTCCAGAACTACTGTTCCTCTAGGAAGTAGACGTTGGTCGTGGATAGAGTTCCTCTAACCATGTGGAAATAATGCAGTTCTTCTACGCTATAAAATGAGTCATATGGAATGGGAAGATGGGATGACATCTTCCCATTCCATATGAAAAGAGGTTTAATTGAAACGTTCATTTAACGTTCCATATGAATAGAGGTTTAATTGAAACGTTCTATATGAAACGTTGAGAAGAGGTTTTATTTGTTTTATCAGATTTTCCATATTGAACTAGAGAAACATTGTTAGAGAGAAAAGTACGGCGTAGGACAACAAATAACCTTGAGGAATGTAGGCCTTCTAAAGGTGATGAGTCTAAGAGACCACCTTTATGAGAAAAAAAATAATCTTTTATGAGAAATAAAAGATTTCTTTATGAGAAATAAAAGTGAGAAATTTTATGAGAAATAAAAGTGTAATCTAGATGATAGGATGTATAATTGTTATTGTAATTCTCTGAACAGATTATTAAGGAAAGCGAAAAAATAATTTTACTCGAGGAAGTATCGGCTAGCCTGGCTGAAACGTGGCGCGTGATAAAGAGGCGCGTGACGTGGTGCGTGATACGCAACTGGTGGTAGTACTTCCCGTTGAAAATCGTAAACCAAGAAGGTGAAACGTTTTGGTAACTTGGATTACCGAACGTAAATTACGAACATATTTTCCGAATCTCGAGGAATTCGGAAAATACTTCTCAATGGTAGGATGACGTGTTGCTAGAGGAAATCGGTCGGGGTTACATATTCTATGGTTTTGGCTATCTTGGGGATGTCGAATCTTAGGTTTCAATAGAAATAACAGCTATATTGTCAAGTGAGGTCAAGTAGGTGACCTCATCAAGTGAGATCAAGCCACGTAATAAAAAGTAATGCCTCAGGTAGCGATGTTACATCATTAAGGCTTGTTAAATTATTTCCTCCATTAATCAAACAGCATCTTGTGTCCTTAGTTAATAGTGCAATAAAAGAGGATTTCTCCCTATAATGTTTTTTAATAGCTTATGAGACTTTTTTTTCGAAAATTAACTTAATTTTTTTTTCGGAAATTTTTCGAAAATAGACTGATTTCGGTTTCTCCTTTTTTTCACACGTTTTTGAAGTGTTTTGCTGAGCCTCTATACGCGTAATTAGATGGCTGTAAAACTTTCCCAGGTGAAAAATAAATGTTTGCTTTTTTTGAGTAGAATCCCTCTTTGCAGTCCACTATTTCGACTGGATTTTTGTTTCAAATGTTAATGATGTACCCAAATCAAAGAGAGAGAAAATCTCAAACTGAAGAACAGAACACCGGTTCTATGGCCAGTAGAAGGAAAGAAAAAGACACTAAACGACTGATATTTCTCCTCTATAAAACTAGGCGTCTTCATTGATAAATATAGAAGAAATTAATTAAAAGAGGAAAAATAAAATCTAAAATAATCAATAAAATTACAAAGAATAAATCTAAAACTGAAAATGGTTAAAAAGTAAGATTCAAACCACTATCTGTATACACAGTTAACACTACTGTGATTGAACACCACAAAGTATTTATATCAACAATTATGAGTGACTCCCGTGAAAACACAAAAGCAGCTGCTGTATCCCAGTGTCATATATCTTACTTACTAAGCGCCGAAACTCTATTGCGCCTAAATTGTGCCAGAATAGCGTTGGCAGTGTTTGTGTTAACGCGCTTTTTTCTAACATAATTCAATGCGGTACCAAACAGCTTTATCAAGCCTGAATCTTGATTCAATATGTGGAAAGGTTCATAGCTCTGATGTCTCCCTCAATTTAATTCGACGTCTGTTTCGTATCATTTGATTATGTTATTGTCAATGCTTGCAGTTTCTGAACGTCCCAAAAATTAATCGTCTTCTAAGCTGATGGTGACACATTTAGATTCAGCTGCCCAAAATTTGTCAGTAGTAATTTTTCAGATGGAAAAATTTCTGGGATGGGGCTGAGTCTTGTTCACAGCATCACAGCTCATCTTTCACAGCTCACATCTGTTCACAGATGTGAACAGATCACAGATCTCTTTCACAGATCACATCTTTCACATCTTTCACAGCTCATCTGTTCACAGCTCATCTTTGATTTGCTTAGGCGTATTGCCTTTCGAAAACAGTTCGACACAGTTTTTTTTTTTGTTCAAGAAACACCTCACATCGACTCAGTCAAATAAGAAACTGCGCTTTCAAAATGACTGAAATTTTGTTGAGCATCTGCCAAAAGGGGAGCAAAAAAATTCCCTAGCTTACACTGATGAGTGCTGCCTTCTTCATGTAAAGGGTCTAGAACTTTACTTACCACTCTCATATATAAAATCAGGTCTCCGTCCGCTATTCTTTTCTTTTTTAATTTACACCTAAATTCTTCAAGCTAGAAGCTTCAACTCTAAGCTTGAACCTAACCTAACTAGAAGAAGAAGAATTTCTGCAAAAATATTTGGAATTGTTCTTCTTAAATCTCAAGTAGGAGTGGTGTTTTTTAATTAAGGTCCGTTGGAACATAAGTGCACAACGAAAGATTATTCCAAAAAAGTAAATTTATTTTCAGAAATTCCATACTTCACTTTATTTTTCGAGATAGTTACCAAGTTTTTTAAAACACTAATCATACCTCTCAGCTAATTTTAAGGTAAAGTCTTTATAAGAACTTGCCGCTGGCTCCAATAACCAAGAGTTCACTGCTGTTTTTACGTCGTCGTCATCTTTTTAACGATTGCCACTGAGGTGGCAACCGGTTGAACTGGAGACGAAACATGGGTTTCGCATATCACGCCCAAATTGAGGCAACAGAAAATGGAATGGAAACACACACACTCCCCTGAAAATTTGAAGGTCGAACATCCTCTCTCCCAGCGCAAAATCATGGCCTCGGTGTTTGGGAATAAACATGGTGTTTTTTCGTCGACTTCATGCAACGGAAGAACCACTATCAATACAGAAGCATACTGCTTAACCCTCAGGATGCTCCGCAGAGTAAATAAAAAAAAAAAAGGAAAAAAACGGCATGCTGACAAAGGAAATTGTCCCTCTTGATGACAATGCAAGGCCACACACTGCCGGTCAGACCCGTAATTTTTTTGACAGTTTTGGCTGGGAAGTTTTCGATCACCTACATTACAGTCCTGGTCTTGCGTCGAGTCATTACCATCCGTTTCTCCACCTCAAGCAACACTTCAGTGGTAAACGTTACATTGATGATGACACGTAAAAACGGAAGTGAATTCCTGGTTAGCGGAACAGGCGGCAAGTTTTTATGCAGAGGTTACTTTAAAATTAGTTGAGAGGTATAATAAGTGTTACAACAATCTTGAGAACTATGCTGCTAAATAGAGTAAAGTAATTTCTTTTTGAAAATAAATTTAATTTTTTAAATTAATCATTCGTTGTGGACTTTGATCAAACGGACCTTAATTAAAATTCACGCCTCATATTATACTTTGTAAACGAGAAAAATCATTAAAAATAATTCTTTAAAAAATTAGATGTATTTGTAAAAAAAAAAATTGAATTCATAGTTCACGCTTAAAATTAATTTAAATAAAAAAAATTGTTGAATGCCTGTTTTCATTAAAAAAAATTCACCTGATCCCTGTCATTTATAGGTATTGGGCAATTACTTGACGAGACATTAAAATTACCTCTGTAAATATTTCTAGCTTAGCCTAGTTAGCCTAAATTTAATTTAGTAATGCCGTCTTCTAAAAAATGTTGGCTAAAGTGACTTAGTTTGACCCTTTGCCTATTAAGTTATGTTTACGATTTACGTTTTCTTGTAGCTTTCAATTGCTCATTACTTGTTCCTCACTTAGTTTTGGGACGTATAGACCCTTTAATTGTTCTTGACAGACGTATTATTAAAAGCTCTTAAGTCCCTTTCTTGACAAAAAAAAAAAAAATAAATTGAATGATAACATTTTGATTATTTTTTAATTTTGTGTATTTGTTAATCTGATTTATATTGATTCGCTTAAAGGTACGTCCAGATTTCAGCGTTGTTAATAAAAGTTTTAGAAGTAAATTTTTTTTTTAATTTTATTCCAGATTATAAAGCTTAAAGAAAAAAAATAGCTTTGTTTAAAGATCATAAGTGGCTCTGTGTTTATATTTTCTTTCCCATTCACAAAATATGGAAATTCTTTGACCTTTTTTTAGAAAGGCTACTTTTGTATTTCAGGTCAAATTGCCCCTACAAATTGAAACATAAAGTATAAAACTATATAGCAGAAGAATAATAGATCCTTCTACTTTCTGCTCTGTATTTAGTTTTTTCTCTATATATTATATATACATGCAAATTAATGTACATATATATATATATGCACATGTATATATATGTCCATGGGTTTACAAGAACATTTCTTATATTTTTTACATATGTATTTACTTTGTGTGTTACATACATATTACACATAGATGCTTACAAGATTCAAAAGTAGTTATTCAACGTCTTTAGAATTATAATTTTTGCGTTGTATTTAAACATTTTTTGACTTTTTGAAAGAATTAAATTATTTTTAGGGAAGATGAACAGGAATTTGTGTTGAATGACGCCAAAAAAGTTAGGATGGATCTTATGAAGCTAGCTGACACCCTTGATGGTTTAAGGTTTGTGGTTTAGGATGTTTATTGTTATAATTTCCAACATTTTTTACTCTTTTTTTATTGAAAAGCCTATAAAAACAATAGGCTAAGACGGAGCACGAAAAAGAAAAACAGAGTAGATTTCATGGAACGAAAGAACAAAGAACAAAGGCAAAAGAACAAAGAAAGGACAGAAAATTACAAAACATGCAAAAAAATATCTATTAACTTGTAATTTGTGCAGATAAGATGCAAGTAGATAAGATATAATTTGACGTTGCGATTTCCATTATTTGTTCGATTAGATGTAGCTATTCTTCGAGTTGTAGCAATTAGCTACAACTGCAGCGATACTGCGATACTGCGTATCGCTACGATACAATAATTAGCGATACTGCAGGTCAATAATGTACCTGATATTCTAGCGGTTATTACGCCTATTTCCCACATAATAGGTCTTGATTAGGTCCTTGACGGAACAACCTTTCTGATTTGGTTAACATTGCGCTTTCGTGGTAGACAATCGTAGTAATTGACATGCGAGGGGAAGTTAGAAATGGAGGTGGGTACTTTTTGGTAAATGGACATCAGTAAGCAGTAACAAATTAGAGATCTTGACATCAAAAGCATATATTAAACCAAGGCCGGATAGAGAAAATGATTTTGCGGGTCACTTTGATTATGTTTCAAAACTCAGCGGGCCGCATATAAAATTATATGTATCCCCGCATTAAGATTTAAGCCCAATATAGACATTTTTTGGAGGGATAATTTTTAATATTTTGAATTATTATTGTGTTTCATATTACTTTTACATTTTAACCTGGACAATACAATAATAAAGCAAGTTTTATTTACGATCAAGAATCTGTTTTGTTATCACTAATCAAATGTGCGTATCAGGGGATGGTCACTGCGTCACTCAATTCTAGAACACGAACCGGATGTAAATTATACCATACGAGAGTATTTTCTGAAACATTTGGCATTGCCCCAATTATTCTCATACTAGCCCATGGTGGCTCGGATCCTATGCAAGTCGTTTTTCTGACATTGGTCAGGGAGGAACAAATGCAAGTCAGTTGGCAAAACTTGCAAGAACTACCCTACTACCCCTATAAACTACCCTATATACCCCTATAAAACTTGCAAGAACTACCCTATAAACGGTACATTTTTTCCACTACATACCGAATTTTCCGGCTACATACCTTAAAATTGTGATGGGGTATGACTCAGAATAGCCAATATAGTTAATGCAAGTTCATATCCGAGAAAGGGAACTAATGCTAGTGGCAAGGCCGTACACAGGGAAGGGTTTGACTCCCCCCCCCTCTAAAAAATGTTTGTCCGACTCGTAAAAACGTAACAAAAATAATTATAAACAAATTTTTATTTCGTTTTTTTTTATCCCCCCCCCCCAAAAAAAAAGATCCTGGATACGTTGTAGGTGGGTGGACTTCTCTTGGCTCAGTAGTTTGTGAAATATTTTACAAAGAGGTTGCATGGTATCGACCAGAAGGCCAACGCAGACAGCTGGTTTACATGTGTTCCTTTAGCAGAAGATCTCCTGAAAGCACTGAACTGTCCGGCTATTTTCGGAACAACGCGGAAAAATAGGGGATACTATCTTAAATAGTCAACACGAGGCATCTTACCCCTGGCTCTCATATGCTCTGTTTTGACCGAGAGAACGTTGTTTCATATTGTTGAAAAGGGAGAATATTGTTCCTGGACTTTCAACTTGCCATAAAGTGTTTTTGTAAACTAATCTACTAGAGGATCCTAGCCAGTCGATGCTTACATCCAAACGAAACAAAGGCATTTTTGACTAGATGTACTAATCTTCTAATCTAATCTACTAAAAAATCCACGCCAGTCGACACTCACAATCAAACAAAATGAAGGCACTTTTGACTAGATGTGTTGGCGATGATTTCGAGCAAAAAAGACCAAGTGATGATTCATCTTTGTGCTTAATTGGATGCTAAATGCATCACCTATCAATCTACGTGCATGACACGTGCTGCAGTGGCCAGGCAGCATTTTGTCAACCTACCCGTACGATGACGAGCTCGTGAAGCATTGATGTAATAGTCCTAGTAAGAACTGCCAGTTCAATCCAATCTTGAATCTCGATCTTCCGAATTTGTCCTTAGTGCAGGCTCAAATGAGCCTTCAAGTGCAGGCTCAAATGAGGGCTAAGACAGAAGACCATGAACCTGCTGCTTCTGTGCAGAAACCCATTTTGCGCTGGGCATAGATCATCAAACAGATACGTAGACAGACAATTGTGTCTGCAACAAAAGTGACTGCTGAATTTAAATGAAAAGCGATATGCGTTTTTACTGCACTTTTGGTCTCTGGAAAAATACACTAGTCATTTCATTTCAAAATCGAAGGGGATGTTTATTTCCAGTCAATATTGACGTAATTCATTCCTGACCTTTGTGTCCTAGGCCTAAGGGTGATAAACATAGCCTATTATATGGATATTAGATGTTCCAGGATGCGTGTGCACCATGAGTCCGCAGAATATGCTCTATTCTGCGAAGGCAGGAATTGAACAGGCAATGCATGTAGTATATTCGTACGAATACTATTTTAAAATCTCAGTTTTGGTAGTTAATTTTTGAACCCCCGGGTGCAATTTCTGTTTTCAAAATAATGTTTTGGTTTTCACTACTTTGACTATTATATTTTGTAAAAGTGTGACGAATCGTGTGGGCCGTAAAAATATTCAGGGTTGGCCGCATAGGACCCGTTGGCCGTGGTTTAGCCACCTCTGTAATTAACCATCAAAACATTCCTGAGCAACCCTGAACAATTTTGTCTTGTCTATCACAATGCAAAATGTTTCATAAACTGCATCCTTGTCAAAGAATAATCGTCAAAACAAATATAGCACTTTTAATACTTATTAGTAACTTATTAGTAACTCTTTCAAACTTATTAGTAACCTAAAATGCCTACTAAATGATATTGTAAATTGTTCCGGACTATTATTTAACATTAGATAAAAAAAACATTTCTAATTATTCAAATTAAACTTTCAAATTATTAGTAAACTAAAGTGCTTACTAAATGATAATTATGATAATATAGATTATTCCGGAGGAAATTTAACATTAGATAAAAAAAAAAACGCCCCATTTGATGCTCTCTCCTCCGCTCTTTACCTAAAGTTTAATTATTTTACCTCCCTTGATTGCATTTCCTTTAAACAATAAACGTTTACTTCAAAGGTCGTGGAAAACAGTCAGCAAATAGCACGCTTATAATTTCTAACTTGATATACCCGTTGCTTTCTAACGGGCTTTCAGGGAAACACTAGTCAAGCTTCAGTTGAAAGAGCAGTGAAGTCTACGTGGGGTGGCAGCCTTCCTTGTATATAGAGTGGTTTTTGTGGGCACTATGTTTTATTCTTTGCTTTCATTTGGAAAAAAAAAATACTTTCTAAGGCCACAATGGCTATACATAACGTTTGACAAAAAAAAAAATAAATAAAAAAATATATAAAATAAAAAACTTAAAAAGTATTAAAAAAAGAATATAATTAGAAAAACGAGAAAACGAGGGTAGTATCAGCAAGTGGGAAAGAAGGGAAAAGATCAAAAGCAAATGTTTTAGCTAGGACTTCCGTCGAGCCGTTTTCAGTGCTCAAAATAGTAGTTTTTTCTTTTTTTTTAGACAATCCTTGCCGACATATTTGCTTTTGTCCTTTTCGCTCTTTTTCTGTCCACTGGCTGATGTACACTGGTTTTCTCAGTTTTTTTTATTTTTAATTTTTTTTTCTTATAGCTATACTTTTTTGTTTTTGTCAAACATTTGGAAAGAAAAACTTCTAAACTTTAATCGATATGTTAAACCGCCAGGAGACAGAAGATGTTCTGTAGAATTTTGGCTACTATTCTCACGGATCACTCTAGTGATTCACTCTAGAGGAATCACTCTAGAGATTCCTCCTAAAAGAGGCGGGAATAGTCTCAGACATATAATAAACGATGTGCATTGTAGAAGAAGGTTCCCCCTTTGATGTCCAGTCTCCCTTTGAGGTCGTCCAATCAGCAGAAAGTAAAATCTGTTGGATCCTGGAGCCTCTCTTTAAAATTTGAATTGAAATCCCGAAGTGCCCCTACCTGTCAAATTTTACGTGAAGGGTAAAATCCGATTGGTTACCGGCTATTGATTCCATTGAAATTTCGAAGCTACCCCATCCTGCTAATCTAAACCAGAAGTCGGATTGTTTGCTTTAGTTCGACGCTGTGTAACGTAATAAACCAAAACGATCTTTATAACTTAATTTAGCCTCCAGTTAATAAAACTTATATTCTTAAACAATTAATAAAATAAGTTATTACTATTCACGGAATAAACTCCGGTAATCTCACTATCTTTATTTTGTATTTTTTTTTTTTTCATCTTATTTTGGCTTTTTTTTCATCTTATTTTGGCTTTTTTTTCTTAGTTTAATTTCAAATTAAAAATGATTATAGATATTTTAAGTAAGTAAGTGAAGAAGCGTACCTAGAAATTCAGTAGGGGAGGAGGTTAATGCCTCCTCCCCTGTTTTTCATGCGAGGGGAGGTGCTTCGTGTTGTTTCATTTAAATTCGTTGAAAGACAATTCATGGAGGTCACAAAAAAACACACTTACACGTTCGAAGGTATCCGATTTGCAATTTATGAATGTTTTATATGTAAAAATGGAAACCGTTAAAAACGGTATAAAACGTTACAATTAACAAAACTTCGGGTTTCCCCTGTAGTATTTATGGTATATTTCGACATAGATGTCTATGGGGTGAGCGTTGCTTCATCCTTTTAGCCCCACCCCTCCTGGAGGGGGAGTAGTAATTTATGTCCGCAAGACCATTTTTAGACAAAAAATATTTCTTACTCAGAAGCAAAAATGAGAAAACGAGGGTAGCATCAGCAAGTGAAAAAGAAGTGAAAAGAACAAAAGCAAATGTTTTGGCTAGGACAAAACATTTGTCCTATGACAAAACAAAAATTGAATCAAAAAACCTTTTAACTGAATTTTATTTATAGACCTCGTTTATATTATCTTTTACTTTAACAGCATGTTTGTTAAAATACATAAAATATCAATTCGTGATAAAAACAAATGGATACACGGTTGTCGTGTGAAAACAACCACAATATGGATTGGAGTTTTCTATACAATGGTCCATGACCTTCTCATAGGCTTTAACTTGTACAATTTTTTCAGAATTGATCTGACTTCACCAATTTCATTCTTATCACTGGAATTTTTAAATATTAAATTGCTGAAACTGTTTATTTTGAGTATTTGGTATTTTATTTTTGAATAAACATAGTACAACTTATACATATCAAGATGGCAGATAGAATGGTAGATATTGACGCGTTTCAAGAAATCAACAACAACAACAACAAAAATGCACACTTCCCAAAAAGAAAAAGAAGAAGTAGAACAAAAATGAGGATTTAGACAAAAAATAAAATATTCAGATGTGTAGCTCAATATCCTGAAAAAAGATGCGATGCTACTTGCTGAGAAAGAAATATTACACTGTTACTTTTTATTTTTTCCTTTGGCTGTTGTGCCCCCTCCTTCCTACATGAAAAAGACCCTCCTTCCTACATGGGGGACTGAAAGCCCCATCCTCCAGAGCATCGTCGAGATACAAATATCTTTTTTAATGCTGTACAAACGCTAGGTACTTTGCTGATGCTAATGTTATTTTGCTTTAGACGCTGTAAATTAGCAAAAATTTGCAAATTTGCTAATTTAGATCTGTATTAATGCTACTCTCTTGAATATAGATCCTGATCAGATCCTAAAATCTGTACAACAAAAATAAGTTTTTTTTTACATCGATAATAAAAATTTGAAAATGTATCAGAAACTAGAAACGATATATATTTTTTTTTATATTCGGTAGATTTAAAACATAAAAGAGAAGTTAATAGTTTTCAAATACAAAATCTGACTGATCATTTTTATGCAAAATCTATGCTGATTCTGCCCCCTCCCTCGGCTCTTAGGCGTTCTAAAACATACCGAATTCCTTTTGTTTTTACGAACAGGGCTTTGGAGTCTAATTGTGTAAAGCCTAATTGTGGAGTCTTCAGTCAATTTGAATGAAAATTAATTTAAATTTAATATGTCACTTAAATAAAAATTCAAATTGCACCTGATTGGTTTTTCTCTTTGAAAATTTAAACCAGTAAAAAGAATTAAAAACTTACCGTCGCAAACACACAAGACCATTTTAGAAGTTGTTTCTCTTATCCTCTGTGGTTGCAAAATCCTTGCATTTTATTTTTCATTGGACTTTTTTATTATTGCTATTTGTAGCAGTCACTTACGCTTGATATACCTTGAATCCTCTAGATTTAAATTACAAAAGGCTATTTAATCTTACAAGAGAAAAAATCCAATAGCATCAAATATCTTCTGTTATAACTTATAAAATCTAAATAAATGAAGCTTTAAAACAGGGTTATTGAGTCGGAGTTTTAGTAATTTTTTGCTGAATGGAGTGCGAGTTGGAGTCGGTTTATTGAAAATGTCTGAAGTCGGAGTCGGTTATAACTTGTAACCGATTCTACAGCCCTGTTTCTGAAATGTCTAGATCTTCAATTAGATACCACTAATTTCAAACAAATATAAGTTAATTGAAAAAATTCTTAATTGAATTTCCTTAGAAATCTCAGCTGAAATTAAAGAAGGAAATTATACTGATGAAAATTTAGATTTTCACATGGTAGGTCTGTTTGATATGTTTTTTTGTTTTTTTTTTGTGAATGTTGATATTTAATAAAAATGAATTTTCTCTGTTTATTGACCAATCATGATAGACTGTTAAAATATATTAAATATATTTTTTTGTTTGTTTTATTTTAGAATACCCTCGTTGGAGTAACCTCCCAAGTTCTCTTGCCCAACATTTCTTTGTTTCTTATGCTTTTTTTGTTTAGTTTTTGGTAAACGAAACTAATTTCCGTTATTATTATGATTATGACATTACGACGAGAACAATACGTCTACTATTTATATATCCTAATTATACCATTACCCATAATCATGCCCTAATTATATACCTATTTATATGCCCCAATACATCTACAATTTTTATAATATTGGTTCATTATTTTATTTATCATGTGGTCTACTATTTCTATACCCAATTTCATGACCTCTACTTTTCATTGGGGCTAATGTTTGTCGTAGTTATAAGTGAATGAAATAAAACACTTCAAACAGGTGATGAGAAATCATATTAAGCAAAATAAAAGCCCCTTCCCTCCTCAGACTAATATTGTCAGCTGTATCCTTCGTCACCCCTTCTACCCGGTCCGTCTCTGCATCTATGGTTTATTTTATAATACCTAGTTTTTTTATTCTTTTTCTTCTAGTTGTTTTTGTTTAATTTTCGTCCTTTATTTACAGTAAACGGATTGTTCTTCTTGGCAGAGATCAGGAATCTGAAATTCCTCGTATTCAGTTGAGTCTACAGAACAAAATCAGATATGCCACAGCTCAATTTTTGAAAGAAAATCTCCTTGGACTACCCTCACTACCCTCTGAAGAGGAACTGATTAGGATAAGAGAGAAAAGAAAGTAGGGTCCTTAAACTTTTTTTTAAACTAGTGCTCTGCTCGACGATCCATAATAGAAAGATATTAAAAGCCATTGTATTGGCCAGCTGGAACAAGCTGGAAAAAAAGTCGGTTATTTTTTTTAGTTTCCCCAAAATCAAATAACAAGATTTTCTCCATAATTGCCAATGTTTTTCTATCATTCACCTGTCTTTTATGGTTTTTCTTCAAATCCCCGTAGGACGCCATAAGCGCCATAAGACTCTATGCCTTCCGTCTCTACAAACTGATAACGGTTACTAAGGAAACTCCGAATAAGATCAAAAGTGTTTACCTCGGATCCCATGCACCTCACAATTTTCCAGCAGTAGGCCATGGTCAACTATGTCAAAAGCCTTCACTAGATCTAAAATAACTGCACTAAACTTCTTAAGTAAAGTATAACTCTGAAACGAGAAAGTCTGACGCCGACAATTCTAACTATTTGATCGCCGGGAATCAAATCGAAGTATTTGACTGTTTCACTTATCTTGGTTCTATCATATCACCTGACGGCTACATCAACCATAAAGCTGTTGCCCACGTGGCCAAGGCCTCTTTTGTCATAAGCAGACTGAGCAATGTTTAGAAGAAGCCAATGATCAAACGAACCACCAAAATAAATATTTTTGGAACCTCAGTCGGCTCCATCCTGGTATACGGAGCCGAAGCGTGGCCTGCAGCTGCCGCTTTCTAGCGCTGTCTTGACACTCTTCATTCTAAGTAGCTTTGACAATTGAGGGAACCCGATGGACAGACTTTTTCAGCAATGACTACCTGTGAAGTATGACTTCTCTGTCGCCCTTGTCACATCAGGCTGCTCAGGGGACACTTCGTTGGTTCGGACATCTTTTGTGGCTGCCGGCCGACATTCCGGCTCGGATTCTTTATGACTTAACTTATCAGTTTTGGCTGGAAACATCCAAGATTGAAGACTCAAATTCCGGTGTAATGACAGTCTCGGGGAATTGCTGGACCAGGCTTGAGTTTCGCTGTCTGATACAGAAGCCATTGCTGCTGACCTCCACTCGTGTAGAAGGCTGACGACATAGACCACATTTTGTAACATAAGGTTACCAAAAATTGTGCTGTTTTGCAATCCATCTGGGTCTAACGCAAAGTAGGAAGTCCTCAGCTGGGGTGGGACCGTACGAGAAAATTTGAAGGAAATAAAAATTTCAAGGGAGGAATGTAAATAGTGAATCACTGAATTTGATTGAGTGGAGGAGGAGTCTGCGTAGGTGTATCAGCATAAGGGGGCTTGTTGTCATTGCAAGTTGTCAGGTTGTGTTAGTAGTATTACTCATGGTGCCACTTGGCAAACCTATAAACTACGAAATTCCACCATGTTTGGTTGTCTAATTTTTTGCGACAGCTGTCTAAAAGACGATAAATTCCCTGTCCACTTTAATTAATTTATTAATTAATTTAATTATTATTTAATTAATTAATTAGTTTAATTATTAATTAATTTATTTATTAATAACCTGTCACCTTTCGTAGTCATAAATAGGATATATAGTAGGACGTATTTATTTCAACAGTTTTATAATCGAAACTTATCTCAAATTTATAAGAAAACAAAAGATTTTTAAGATAAGATCATTTTATTTGACAAACATTTACTGAACATTTTTGCAGCACCTGGTAAGGAAAACCCTTAAAGGGGTTATTGGCAGCAGGGGGGGGGTGTTTTCTATTCTACATATTCTAAAAATACTAGTCTATATAATTCTACATGGCATTAATTCTCGATTTGCACATATACAACAACCATCCTACTTACATAAAACACAGACTTAATTACTATTCTTTTGCAAGGAAAAATGTCTTCGCTGTGGCCTTGAAGGATGCCAGATTACTTGCATTTCGTATTGTAACCGGGATTATATCCCATACTCAAGGAGCTAAATTTCTTTTGCAAAAGAAGCTGTAGTTGTATTTCTAAATAAATATCAATAATATAAAGTTATTGTTATAATATGTTATTAAATAGTATTATATTATAATATTTTCATTTGTACTTATGTAATGTGTATTATCCATTGGTTTAGAAAATTATATTGTTTTTTGCATTTTTTTCAAAAAAAAATTATGCTCTTGGGCAAATTTTGCGACTAGTTGATTAATTAAAAGTTAATTAATTAGTTAAGATAAAATGAAATTAAAGTTAGTTACAGTAATTGATTAATCTACTGTTAATTAATTGTCTTTATGTTGATCTCATTAATATGCCGCACATACCTTTATGTTAACCTTATACTTAATCACAAGTTCTTTCTCCTCAAATGTATTTAGGAACTTATTTTGTATGAATGGATCTATCTTAGAATTTTTTCCTCGTCGAATGCTGACGTTTTTTTTTTAGAGCTGAGCTTAAGTTTTTTTTAGAGCTGAGCTTAAGT
>JAQQPU010012076.1:9582-26668 GCA_029168905.1 Artemia sp. Kazakhstan ARC1039
GTGTGAGTGAGTGAGAAAACAGCGTTGCCAGTAAGGTAGTTTAAAGAAAATTATTGATATTTGTTTTGTTTAATTAGCAGCAAAAAAAAAAAAAAAAAATAGGAAAATTGGAAAAAAATGAAGTTTAAAAATGGGGTTTGGTGGTCATTTCAGCTTATTTGTTTTTCGTAAATATTAGTGTGTTTATTTTTGTGTGTTGTAAAAATAAGCTGAAATGATAATGTAAAAGAGGGTTTTTTTGTTTTTTTTTTTATTTATTTTTCATTGGGATTTTCTTTTTATAGTTTTTTTAGTAGTGGCTTCTTTGCAGAATTGGAATTTGCGAAAAATTTTCATGTTGTTGTAAATGGCCTCCCCAAGCGGGGACTTCCTGTGGAGGGGGGATTTTATTTTATTGTTAATAAAAATTAAAAATTATAAAAAAAAAAAATAAAATAAAATATAGGAAAATTGGAAAAAAATGAAGTTTAAAAATGGGGTTTGGTGGTCATTTCAGCTTATTTGTTTTTTCGTAAATATTAGTGTGTTTATTTTTGTGTGTTGTAAAAATAAGCTGAAATGATAATGTAAAAGAGGGTTTTTTTTTATTTTTTTATTTATTTTTTTTTTTGGGATTTTTTTTTATTGTTTTTTTTTAGTAGTGGCTTCTTTGCAGAATTGGAATTTGAGAAAATTTTGTCTGTTGTTGTAAATGGCCACCGCAAGCGGGGACTTCCTGTGGAGGGGGGACGTCCTCTCTGCGGGAGAGCATTTTATTTTATTGTTAATAAAAATTAAAAATTATATAAAAAAAAGAAAAAAAAGAGACATTAATTGCCTCGGGAAATATTTTTATTGCCGTGATACAACCCCGATTGGTAGAAAATCTACCAATTATTCTTTTCGTGGACCATGTGTAGTATTATCTTAATTGCTTAAAAATGTTTTCTATTTGGCTTCTTTAAATGCAGGTGAATTAAGAAAAAGAACGTCAATTCTAGGCTCCTTAAAAGAGTCAATCAAGAAATTTTTTGAAACATAATCCTCAGATTTCCAAAATTCATGAGAAAGAGATGAAGCAGTATAAAGAAAAAATGATACCACACACACTATTTGCGATGTTTGCTCCCTAGAGGAAACAGAAAATAGGCCATACAACCTTAGGTCTTACAAAACCAAGCAATCATGTTATATTAGATGATAACTTATTCTTTTCAAGTTCAGATACTCCAGAATCCCTAAAAGTCCCTTCTCCTACCGAAGAAGAATCGTTTCGTTTTTCTCCAAATATCGGATTTGCGCAATAGAATGTTAACTTATGAACCACAAAATAATTTAATTGAAACTGACAATGTTAACGAAACAGAAGGCACTAATGTTTTTCCAAGTACTCCTTGTTCTGAACTATCACAAATTTTTGAAGAGCCCAAAACATTCAATGAAGGTGAATGGTCTGAAACTATTCCTTCAGCTAAAGAAAGTGAAATTATATTGTCATCCCCGACTTCAAAGGTTAAAGTAAATGCAGATCAAAGCAAAACAAAAGGAGAAGGAAATCCCGTTTATTCCTTGAGAAAATTAAAATAGTTAAAAACGGAAAGTAGTCGATTCCTTCTTGTGGTTGAAAGGAAAAGTAGAAATTAAAGTTGTGTGTAAAGGCCAAAAATTTGAGACCTCTAAAATAATTATTTGGTTGAATTTATCAATCTAAAGATTTCTGAATAAGGATCAATGGCTTTTATATTTTCATATGATATAGCCAATTCCTGCATTAATAGAAACCAAATTATTCATTATCCTTCTAATGGTAAAATACCTAGTTTTTTCTTTCTATGTATCATGTTATTAAATTAGTGTTACTTTTGATTTAGTAAGCTAAAGGTATTTAGCATTAAATATGATTATTTTCAGATCAGTTGCTTTACGATGATACTTATAGTTATAATTAGTGTCTTCCTTAAATTGGGAATATTGGCTAGGGATTCAACCGTGTCACTAGAAGGACAACAATATTTTGTTCGCAGAGGCATAGACTTCCAACATTTGAGCGAACTTGGAACTGGATCGAGTGGAAACCACAAACTTATTTTCTTCCTTAGTGTAGAAAAGCTTGAAAACACGGCTTCGCTGCTTAAGGTTCAAGTGGGAGATATGCTGAATATTCTTAGAGAAAAGGGACGAAATTTTGAAAATGTTATTCTTGATCAAGATGTGGAAACTCTAAAAGATATTATAGCATCTAGGATAAAACGTCACCATAATCTATTGAATAATGCAAAATTAATTATTGATCAATTCCAGGAACTCTTGGAAATTAAAAAAAAATAGTGATTTCTGAACCTGACCTTATTTCAAATATCATTCATGTTTAATATTGTCAATCCTAATAAGAAAAGGGTTTCTATTTTACCTATAGTGTGGCAGATTAGTGAAGTTCTATTTGGTTTAAGTTCTACAAGCACTGTGGAAAAATTATCTGCCAAATTGGAAGAAATAAGTAATGACCAAGAAAAGGTTACTATATTCATTTCTGTATCAGCGTCGGTAATCTCAGAATTAGAAATTTCTCTTAACAAATTGCGTAACGAAACTTTAGACCAAGTAAGCCAATCGTTTAAAACCTTTGAATGTGAACTGTCTGAAAATGCTTTGAAAATAACTTCTTTCTTAATTGTAAATTTTGCTCAAATACATAAGGCAGCTGAAAAACTAACTTCTAATATTTTAAATAAATTACAAAGTTTTCGTTTTCATTTGGAACAATTGTCCAAAGGCCTGATTCAAGTGTTAAATGGCAATTTCCCTGTTGGCATTATTTCCCCAGTTAAGCTTATATCATACTTGAACTTTGTGCAGCAAAGCCTATCTAAAGGTTTTGAGTTGGCTATTGACGATTTTAGAAGTGGCTTAATTATAGAAACCTTAAAGCATGTGGAATACAGTTTAGATTTGATTCGATTAATGTTTTGTTCGTTTGCGTCTTTCCTCTTCCCAAAATTCTAGATTCCTTTCAACTTTATAAGACTTTTGAGGCCCCTGTTGCTATAAGGAATTCCCTCACTGCTTGTGGTAAGCAGATATATTAAGTAATTACCAATGGAGAACCTTATATTGGAATAGGAGGAGATGAATCAAGCTATATAATACTAGATAAAGGTTTCATGTCATCTTGTTTTACAAAGCGTCTTTGTAAAAGACGCTTTGTCATACATAAATTTCCGTCATCTAACTCCTGTGCATTTTCTGTATTTTTTAATAAGACAGACTTGGAAAATTTAGTTTGTAAGCGCAATTTAAAAACTTTAGACTCGCTTTTTATTCATTCTCTGTCTGATAGCCAATTTTATTTTGCCGGAGGTGGAGCAAAAAATTGTGTCTATTAATCAATTATTGTTAATTAATTTTTCTTTGGACGCAAGCTCAATAGGAAAGAGCGGAATTGTAAGAATTTCTTGTTATTGCATGTATAACTTATTTACTAAGGGACTAATTCTCTTCTTGGTATCGGCTTGGATGTGTTTTTGTTTGCATAATTTGATCCATAACAAGTACCAAGTGAAAAACAAGATTGTAGACATGACAGGAAAAGGATTTGGAGAAAGAGTTGGTTTTAACAGCTTGCCGGTGTTGGTTGCTTGGCTTAGATGTGAGTACAAATAAATTGTTCCTTTTGAGTTTCATAATGCAAATTTACCTTTTTTCAACAGTGTGACATTGAGTCTCGCTGTAATAATCTAAATATTATGGAACATTTTGTTTGCTCACATATTAGTTATTATTTAATTTATCTTAATATCATAAAAGTCTTATTTCAGTATGAAGATTAAGCAAAGATGAAGTATGAAGTTTCAGAAAATTTGATGGATCAATTTATCCATCAAATTAAGTAGTAGTCTAAGAGAAAAAAACTCCTGAATCTGATTGCAATATAGATTTTTGAAATAGTGAAAAAGACAACAATGATAATCTCACCAGAACCAATAAGATCAGTTTCAATTGAAGTTATGGGCTTCATGTGAAAAAGCCTAAGGCCCCTGAGAATGTTGAAGTGGCAAATTCAGCTGTAGGCATTTGAAAGCATTTATTTAAGACCCCAATAATATCAGCATTGGCAAGGAAGTTTTTATACATTCCGTCCACCAGCTTGATTGTGTTAAGGTTATTAAGATTTGCTGGGCTGATTTTGATTCGATAGCCAAGCAATCTGCGCTGGTGCCACACGTTCAACAAACACTCGTACCTACAATAATTACAAGCTTGTCAAAACGTTCAAAGAGAACGTGTTTTGATAGAGTAAATATGGTTTCACTTCTTTTCTCCTCCTCTGCTTTTCAGATAACATTTCGTTCAGCTCAAGTAAGCTTAGAATATCCTTGAAAACCTTACTGTATCCAGGTTCTTTCATTAATCATGTCAGCCATAATGTGTGAGTTCGATAAAAAAAAAGCTTGCTAGCCGTGGCGCAAATACAAATAGATGTAGGAAGAGGAAGGGGTGAAAAATGTTTTTTTTTTGAAAATCTAGGACAGTGCAGGGCGTTACGTATGTAATAAGGAGAACCCATCCTCGAAATATTTTCAGCCGATCGGTAAAAAAAGTTGAGTGGATAAAATAGTGGCCCGAAGTGGCATTATTTTACAGGCTCATTTTTCGATGAAAATATAAGACGCAAAATCAATTAAAGAAGACCAGTCTCAGTTGGTTAAAATCAAAAATTATATAATAGCAATATAACCCAAACCAGTTGCTAAAAATTACATGCCAGTCAGTAAAAGTGATTGGCCTCTTCTCACCATTTTGGCTAGTGACACTTTTGGGATGGGGGTGTTTTTGCTGTTTTTCAATTTTCCCAATGAAAATACCAACAAAAGGTGTTTTTACCATTACATTCCAAAAAAAATATCAGGTGTCCAAAAAGTATTTTATAAAGTATATAAGAAATGAAAGTAAAGATTTAATGGGGAAAGGGCAAAAGATTTATGGGGACAGTTCCGGCCTCCTACCCACCTCCAATTTGTGTCCCTGCTAAGGGGCATCTCTAATGCTGATAGCCATAATATGGTTTAGGTAGTGTCTCGCCCATTTGACTACTAATAACTGCCTGTATAATCTTAATTACACCAAAGTGAATTTTTGATGGCCAGCTCTTTTCAATTTTATATGTTTCTCAAATAGAGATCTGCTTGAGCAACTAGATTTCGAGTATAGCAATTACATTGTGAGTATAAATCGCAAAACTAGCCCACTACAAGTAGATAAAAAAAAGAGAAACTGGAAACTCCAAAAAAAACGAAAGCCGATAAAATCACGGCTCACTGTCAAATGAATCTTGATACCATGACACTGCAGAATTTTTTTTTTGCACGCCAGTACCGTAAAACTGCCAAGATATATTGTCCACATCGGCAGACAAATCATTTTTGTTGTGGCTTTGGGGACTGCTGGATATAACCAGAGGTGATTTTTAACACACACGAAACTAACTTTTAAGAAAAAAGTAATTCTAAGAAACAAATAAAATTTCCCCTGCTATAAACAACAATTTTTAGCAAGAACCTGAATTGTGGGGACCGGTCTTACATCTGCAAGCCCCCCTTATTTCGTTTTTTCTATCGCTAACCTGGCTATTTTTGTCGTGCATGAAGTAACGTCAGATAACACTGCATTTGAAGAACAGCAATCTCAAGCCCCGAAGGGCCGAATGTGAATTCTGAGGTCCATAAACAAAAACACGACCATAAATACATAAAACATAAATGATATAAAAGTATAAATTACAGACAAATATGACCATAGAGATATAAAATATATTATTTTATAAACTCTTTGCTTGAAACCTACTGGCCTTTTAAGAAAAAGCAAATCGGTGCATAAAAAGTCACGTGACTGGCAGTCTGTTGTTTTATAGGCTCTTTTAACAGTACAAAACATTAAAAAAAGTTCAAAAAAACTGTGAATTAAAACTTGCTGAAGAATGCAAAATTGACAGAATGGCCTCTCGGTAGCGTCAAAAACAGCCCAGCAGGCATACAAAAGAGGCGAAAGATTTGAATAAAATAAAGATGGAATTTAATGAATTAAAAACTCTACTGAAAAAGATGGAAAAGAAGCTTGAGGGTAAAGTAGCAATAAGAAAGAGATCATTATTGGATCTGACAGTAACTTCGGTAAATTTCTAGATGAGGGAGTCTTTGCCATCGAGGAAAGTAAACTAAGCCTGGTTAAGCTAAGAGTGAAAATTTGCGGGGGGTAATTCAGAGCCTGAATTTAGCCCTGGGGATTGTGTTCCGGTAAATTGCTAGTTGAGAGGCTTTTTGCTAACTTGGGATGTAGTTAGGTTAGGCAAATGTAACCTACAGGGGTGAATCTAGGGCCTAAAATAGGCTATCCTGTGAAGCTAGGAAGGTGTTGTTAAAAATGATTTGGTCAATATCTACCAAATCATATTATTGAGTTAGGACTAAAGTGAATACACCATTCGATGCCTTTTTTATGCTGATTACGAATATAATAAGCATTTCTATTGGAAATGAATTTCAGCCCCCCCCCTATATATGCCAATTCAGGGTTAGGTTAGGTTGGGTTAGGTTAGGTATAGCCTATATAGGGGAGGGAGGCTGAAATTCATTTCCGATAGAAATGCTTATTATATTTGTAATGAGCATAAAAAAGGCATAGAATGGTGTATTCACTTTATTCCTAACTCAATAATATGATTTGGTAGATATTGACCAATGATTTTATGATTAAATTTAGAGGTTGGCTAGTAAGTTTAAACAAAAGATTAAAATATAGGAAAATGCATAGGTTGGGCCTAGAAAATAAATAGTTTTGACTATAGCCTGTAGGCTGTTTGTATATTAAGACAGATAAAATAAAGTAAAATGCTTTTAGAAATGATATAGCCTAGCCTAAGTAAGTTTATATTTTTTACAGATGTTCTTAGAATTTTAAAGGGTTTTGTTTTCACAAGCTCCTACTGTACACTGATACCCTACCATTTCCTTATTTTTAGGCTTAGAGCATTCCTTAGATGACTGGTCTATAGTCCACATAGTATAATTTTGAAAAAAAAAATGTCTCATCTTGATTTTGGCTATTCAGTCTCTTTTTAATGGCTCAGTTTTAAAATACAATTCCTATTACTTCAGCAGGATTTTAAAGTAATCAAGGTTTTTTTCTGCATTAAAGAAATAGATTTAGGCTATAAATCTTTTAAAGCCTTATAAATTTAGATCAAGCAAATGCTTGAGGGTCAAAACACTATCCTTGTGCCTGTTGATTTCTCAAGGTTTCACTTTTATAAAACAAATACATTAGACCATAGCTTGGAGCAAAGTAAAGATTTCTGTCCTTTTCATTCTCTGTGTTGACTTCTGCATCCCTATTTTTCTCATCTGGTTTTCTGTTATGTAGTGGTTAAGGATTTGGCTGCCTCTCAGTTATTCTCTTTATGTTGTGCTTACATGTGTTTGTTGACTCAGCATATAGTGTGCCTTCTGAGAGCTGGTTCTATAGGTTGGCTTCTTTCTTTGGTGGCAACATGTTGCTTTACAAGTTTCTTCAATTGCCCTCTAGTCATTTGGTACAAGAAGAGCACAGATTACTTTTTTTTATATAATCTTGTGGGCTATGTTCTTTTTTTTCTACAAGTTACTGTAGACAAATACAGGTGGTGAAGACATTCTTTATATGACACTTGCTACAATCCTCTGATCATCTTGGTTGTTTTGCATTGCACCTTTAACAGGACTTTTTTATTAATTTTGAAAAAAGGAGATGTCAAAGAGATTACAGTAGTGTCAAGCTAATCTTGTATCAGTGTCTTAGAGACTTTCATGAACACTCTATGAAGGTGGCTGCTGGGTCAGATCCTCTTCTTTTTGTTGCCCATCAATCATGTATCTGGTTATGATGACCATGAAAATTCATCAATGACCTTTTGTGTATAGAAATTTACAAGAAATACATTAGAAGTGACACAATAGGTATCATAGAAGATGTAACAGTGGAAGTTAGTGGCCTGAAAGTAACCCAAAAAATTTCAAAGTCTGAGAAAAAATTTCCATAAATGTGAACTCTCATTTCTACAATGAATTCCACAAGAAACTGCAGTTGTAAAAACCAGTTCTGATTCAATATAGCAACTATACATTGACCAAGTATTAAGTTTTAAGAAGAAGAAAAAGTCCATCTTAAAGCAGGCTGCATGCATTCCCTCCTTGAAGTTTTCAGAAGGTATTGTTTGGCCTCATTTAGAGTATGCTTTTCTAGGCTGGCACTACACATTTGTCAAAGCACAAACAAAAACATAGAGACAATAGAAATATACAGTCTAAAAACATACAGTGATAGACAGTATACTCATCTATCACTTTGTCCTGAAAACAGAGAAGGGATGCTTTGTGCAGAAGGGCTCTATCTGATGTTTGGGTCTCTGGTATCTACCCCCCCCCCCCCTCAAGTTGTGTATTACCCCCAAAAAGACTAAATATACAAAAAAGTCCTGATCTTTGCTGTGCTGTCTAACCATGACAGGTGTGGGAAATAATTTGCACCCATGTTTGTTGAGTTCCACAAAACAAGCAGGTAGTGGGAAGTAACCTATTCTTTCCCTTATTAATTCATTTTCCTTAATGTTGTAGATAATAAAATTTTGTAGTTAAAGTATTTTTCCTGAATATTAGATGGACAAGCATGACAGTATTTTAGCTGTCCATTGACCATTTCATCTTTGATCATGATATTTCTTTGGCTACAACACAAATTTGGCTATTTGAATTTGTGAATAGTTGGTTTTAAATAAACTGTTCATTTTTTAATTCAGGTTTCTACATCAGGGGCACAATGGAAACAGGTTTATAAAAACTCAACAATTAGCACATATTAAACCAAGAGTTGTGATACTTTTGGTGTTTTGAACATTTACAATCTGTTTTAAGTTGAAAGTGTTATAGATTAAGACAAGTTTTAAGTTGTTTATATCAGGAAAATAGCAGCATTTTTGTATTTCAACAATTTACAGTAAGTAGGCTACTGGTAAATAACTTTCCAGTATAAATAAACATCTTTTTTAAATTATCTGAAATGGTGAGAAATAAAAATAGTTTAGGATAATTAGGTTAATAGTGTTCAGATAGACTTTAGATTGAACATACACCCATACTATTTTGTCAAAGGGAGTTAAACATGACATCAAGATTTCAGTTGAATATAAATTGTTATGGATGAAGCCAAGAATTCTGCCACCTTTCCTGCAAAGTTTGTAGGTTTTAGTTGGATAAATTGGGGAAAAGCAGCATTTTTAACAATTATGACCTTAAATTATGCACTTAGTGAAAGGTTTGTACTTAAACTCTAAATTTAGACCAGGAGTCTGAATCATTAAATTAAGAGTCACAGTTATGTGCTAAAGTTCAGGAAATTTAAAGCTCCTGGTGAAAGTATTTTGTTTAAACTTAACTTTCTTTACTTTTCAATTGGGGTTGCTAGGTCTATGTCTAGTGGGATTGATAGAATAGGCTAAGTATTGGTGTTAAGAATAGTTACTGAAAAAGAACATTTATTGTTTTCAGGACAACAATTAGATTTAATGAGGACATTAGAATTATAGGGGGGGGGAGGCTGGACTTTTCCCTCTTTCTTTCTTTTTTGTTGTTCTGTTGCCTTTTAATCCCAGTTTCTATCCACTCTTTGTGGCTAAAGTAAGCTATGGCCAACCATACAAAATTAACCCAATCATGGTTAATTAACCCAATTAACCCAAATTATTGTGCTTCCATTGAAGTACTTTCTTTTTCTTTCAGAGGACAAGAAAACTGTATCAGACTTGAAAAGCTGTGTCAAAAATATGGAAAGATTTTCAACAGACCAAGAGAAAAGGTAACTAGTATTGAATAATTGTTGATTTTATTTTTTTATGTTTATTGATCACTGTTAGGAAAAAAGAAAAACATTGTAAAACTTTGCAAAGCCTGGCTAAAACTTTAAAAAGGAGCAACTTGAAAGATATAGGAGTAGGATGAATATTTTAACTACTTTGATATTTAGATTATTTGATTGATATTTTGATTGATTGATTGATTATTATTATTATATTATTATATTATTATTATTATATATTATTATATATTATATATATTATATTAAAATGTTATAAATAAAATGCTATAAATATATATTATATTATTATATTATATTATTATTATTATTTGATTAATTATTATTAGATTGATATTTAGATATTTAGATTTAGATTAACTACTTTTTTATTGGAAAAAAATGAAAAAGTGCCAAAATGAGACACTTAACATAGTGCTGTCTAAAAAGAGAAAATTTTACAATGAAAGTTTAATTAGTTCATTATTTCTAATTTGTCAAAAGATTAAGAGACATGTACTTAAACATGCATCTCAAGTTCCATGACTTGGCCTAAAATGCCTTCAGTGAGCTTTTTAAACCCTTTTATACCATGAATTTTGTAAATAATCCCTAAATTAGTTGACTCAATTGTCCTAAAACATCTTTGAAGTTCTTAAAATATCTTTGTAATTCCCCATTTTCAAAATCATAGTTATGATTTTGGTATCTTATTTATACCAAAATTCTAGGGTCAGGGGTTTGAGTCCTGGTGTTGCTGGTTATTGGGTATGGAATGGTGGTCAATGGTGTGACTCTGTAAGCTCAGCCAGGCCATAGCGTGAATTTTGTTTTACTGAAAAGAATTTGTATTTTGACAGGAATTTTTTATTTATCATAACACCAGTAACAACACAGTAACAAAAAAAAAATGATGTCTCATGGCTATTCATGGTTAAAATTCTCTCCTCCTAAAACCTATAATTGACTGGAATACAATATGTGTATGTATTTATTTCCAAAAAAAGCCATGAAACCATAAGAAAAAAAAAGAATATAAACATAACAAAACCAACAAAAAACGCAAATAAATTTTAAAAAAATGTGTTTCTTAAAAAGCTGCCTATATTTTGAACAGCATGGTTTTTATTTGTGAGATCTTCAATAATAACAATAAAAAAAAACAAAGAAAATGATCATAATAACCAAGATAATTGTTTTAGCAATAGCTACAGCCTAGTAAAGAGTGAACCACAACGCATATTAAGTAAATAGTTTCAAATTACATTGTAAAAAACCTGTCTAGTGGAAAATAACTCCATTTGTAGCTGGTTTGGGAAGGCGACTATTTTTGATTAATTTTAATAGTAAAATGTTATTGAGAAAACATATTTGTAGGAATTTCAAAAAAGAGCTTGAAACCTCTCAAAATTGAAATGCGCCGTTTGGCAAACTGAAAACCCATATGGTATGTTAGTCTTTTGGGCCACCCTAGCCAAGTGGTTAGCAATTTGAACTTGAAATCCTGAGGTCAGGGGTTCAAGTCCTGGTGTCACTTGGTTATTTGGTTTGGAACAGGAATCAATGGCATGAATCTGTAAGCTCAGCCAGAGTCGACCCAGTTCTAAATGGATACCTGAAGAAATTCCTGGGGAAAAATACTGAAAGCATTGTTTGATTTGCCATGCACTGCACTCCTGGCCAAAGACATCAAATCAGGAGACTGGTACCTGTGCAACACTTACCATTGGTAAGCATGTGAAAAAAAAGTTTATGTATAACTAATGTTAAATTTCCAAAACTCAGTTACTTTGCTATTAGTATCAAAACTCAATTGTTAAGTTTTTCTTTTATTTTCAATTAATCTTTTTTTCTGGTTGAGGGTTGTAGACAAGATTGTCTTCATAGTGTTAAGACTATAGATTAGCTTCACTTGTTTGCTTCAGAACTCTAAACTCTTTATTTTTCAAAAGTTTTCAGTCACTTTCTTAACATCTCTAGTGGCTTCTAATTAGGAAAATAGTGCTTAAATTTCAGGGGTTCAAAAGTGTAAACAATCCATTTTTTATTTCTCGTCACCATCGATCCTTGCGGTAAGATAAAAAAAATAATTGTACTGGCAATAAAGTATAAATACAAATTGCAAAAAATTCATTTGCGTTAACTAGTCCAATAGTAAAAAGAAAGGATTCGGCAATTTTCTTTATCACAATTTAGTTATTATGTATTTTTATCAAATAGATTAGGGTGAGTCCTCAGTTATACAGTCATAAAAGCAGACCTACTATAAAATAGGCAAAAATATGTTTGGTATGCAAGCCCTAAATCCTAATTTAATTACTGTCATAATTTGTTCAATATTTTCCAATAGGGGTTTATTCTTGTGAAAGATACAATATAGCATAACAGGATTAAAAGGCTGAACACAATATTGAATGTGTTATGACTAATTTCCCATCACAAGAAAGAATTTTAAATTGCTATATGTTAATTTTGATCAAAAGATGCAAATCTTGTACACATAGCAAGTTGTACTGTTATGGGTTGTTTGACAAACGAATTTGGCAGGGTTTACATTTGCTATTTGAGTTTCCACGTGAGGTTGAGTTCAGTTCTTAAAGTTCTTTAAAACTTTACCCAGTTTGTAGTTTCCGCTTCCAGTTTTTGCTTACGCCAATTCTGCTTCCAAGTGACGACATGTTAGTCTAACTAGACATGTATCTAAATGCTGCTTAACTGGCTTAGAGTTTGACATATGATAGTTTTCAAGGTTTTAAGTAGCCTTGGCCATGTCATTGGCCTGCGAAAATACATCATAGATATTAAATAATGAAACTACAGCGCACTTTTTTATTGCAGAAATTTAGGAAAGTAATCTCTCTTCTTCCCTTTACTTAAAGTTCAAAACTTTTTTCCATAAAATGCCCAAAAAAGGTTTTGACCGTACCCACTTTAAGGTTTGAATGCTTTATTTAAAGAAGAAGAATGCACAGAGGCCATATCGTTTTTAAATAAATGCCTGCTACTGATCTTCTCTAGCATTTCTGGTGTTCTAATGTACTTTTATAATTTGTAAAAGTGTTTCATATAAGTAAAAGTATTTGTTTTACTAACAAAAACAAAATACAATAGCAAAGGCTGATTGTGCAGTTGAAAATGATGAGAATGAAGTAAATACCATTGGCTGCCAAACCCACTAAAACAACACAGAACAAGACGGTAAAAAAACAACCATTTGTTTGACTCTATTTTACATTAGTTTTGCAAGCTAATGTTGAAGTTAATCAATAAATTAGGCTAGACATTAATCTTACATTACTTTTACAAGCTAATGTTGAAGTGAATCAATAAATTAGGCTAGATATTAGTTGGCCTCCCCCAGGCAATTTAGCGTGTCCCCAGGTGGCGATAGGGGAACGCCCTACAGATATGTAGGGTACCTCCACAGGAGGCACGGACCAAGGGGGAGCTTGTCCCTGGGGATCCATAATAGAAACTGGGGCACCCTCGCCCTGGGTCATAAATACAGGCGGAGGAGGAAGAAGGCCCCTCGAATGTACACTCAAAAGGGCCCACTGGTTTGTCCATAAGTCCCAGGAGTTACAAACCTTCTCCAAGTAATGGGTTAAATTGCATGGTGATGCCGAACGCCATCGTGGGAGGATCCTCTATAGGAGGACAACTGCGGCAGGGCGTAAGATCCAGGTCTATGGAGAATGGCCTCTGCACAGGGCTGCCTCGACCCTTTCGGGGTACATGCAAGACTGGGGACCTTGCAGTCAACTCTATTCCTACTTGAGGAGTGGCGCCCCTTGAGGAAATTATAGCCTAGTAAACGACGCAGCATTTGCACGGGACTCTGACTAATGGATAATTCTTCTGGGCTTGATATGTTTTGACGGGCGTTTTCGGGCTGAAAAACCTCTTCCTAGCTAATTTATCTATTATGGGATGCCTAGGATCAATACAACATACTAAGGTATATAGGAGTGCCGTTATTGATGTTAAGAGTAAAGATCACCATCTAGTAGTATCAAGGGTTAATTTAAAGCTGAAATATCGGAAGGGTAACTACCTCCCAGGAAGTTATGATGTCGGTAGACTCCAGGATAAGAATTTGAGAGAAACTTTCCAGGAACAGTTGATTAATAAACTTGAGAGTTTAAATTTTGATAATGTGGAAGATGGTTTGAATAATTTTAGAAAAATAATTTGTGAAGTTTGCTGAAGGTGTCTTAGGGAAGAAAGCTAGAACTGCAGCTAAGAATATTAGTGAAAAAGCTTTATGTTTGATTGAAAGGAGAAAGGACTTTTACAAGAATTACCTTAGTGATAGATCATATGAAAACAAAAGGAATGTAAAGAAAGTGGAGAAAGCATTAAAATATGAACCAAGGAGGTGTGAAGTAGAGGCCATGGATAAAATTGCCGAGGATCTGGAAGATGCAGCTAGACGGCATAATAGTAAAATATTGTACTGGCATGTTAACAAATTGAGAGGGAGTAGTCAATGCGGACTTGGCCCAGTTAAAGATAGGAATGGGGCGGCAATTAGCGATAAGGAAAAAACTAAAGAGAGATGGGCCGAAAATTTTGAGAATTTGCTTAACCGAGATAGAGTTGAAGGAAGAGATATAAAGGAAAATGAAAAAGTTTGTGATACATTGGATGTGAAGGAAGATTTGTTTTGTGAGGAGGAATTAGCGCCAGTACTAAAAAGACTAAAAAATAATAAGGCTCCAGGTGCTGATAGGGTGGTAAATGAGTTTCTTAAATATGGTGGCTCTGAGGTTAGAAATAAGTTACTGAAGATTATGAATATGATTTTTGATAAAGGGGAAGTACCTAACAATTTTAGGAAAACCTTAATTAAACCACTTTATAAGAAAGGTAATAAAAGTGAGTGTGGTAATTATCGAGGGATTAGTCTAGTCTCTCTAGGTAGTAAATTACTTAGTAATATGATACTTTTTAGACTGAGAGATGCCGTAGACAAAGTTTTAAGAGAAGAACAGTGCGGTTTTAGAAAAGGTAGAGGATGTGTCAACCAAATTTTCACTCTTAGGTTAATAATTGAGAAGTGCCTGAGGTTTCAAACACCTTTGGTCCTCAGTTTTATAGATTATGAGCAAGCGTTTGATTCTGTTGATAAAAGAGCTTTAGTAAAGGTTTTATCCTTGTATAGTATACCAGACAAATACACTAAAGTGATTAGTGCTATGTACGAGAATAACACTGCTGCGGTTAAGGTAAGAAATGAGGTTAGCAGCTTGTTTTGTATTGAATCAGGAGTTAAGCAGGGTTGTGTTCTATCCCCCTTTATATGGATTATTTTCATGGACTTTGTCTTAAGGAGCACAGGAAAGGCAATGGGAGACCACGGAATCAAATGGGGAGGAAAAAGTCTCCTGGACTTAGATTATGCTGATGATTTAAGCATCCTAGATGAAAGTGTGAGCAAAATAAATGAAGTTTTAGAGGTTTGGCAAGTTCAGGGTGCTAGAATAGGTTTGACAATTAATGTTAAGAAGACTAAGTCGCTAAGGCTAGGAATAAGTGAAGATGAAAAGGTGAAGTTGGGTAATGAAAGGATTGATCTGGTGGACAGCTTCACTTACCTTGGTAGTATTATTAGTAAAGATGGTTGGAGCAGTGAAGATGTCAACAGTAGAATAGCAAAGGCTCAGGGTGTTTTTTTTCACAGTTAAAAAAAGTTTGGAAGAATAGGAAGATAAGTCTGCAAACCAAGATTAGAATATTAGAAGCTACAGTGATGACAGTGGTCAAATATGGCTCTGAAGCACGGGCGCTCCGAAAAGCGGATGAAAATTTGCCTGATGTTTTCCAGAGAAATTGCTTAAGGATTGTTATCGGCACCCTGACTGACCGTATTTCAAACAATAGGCTATACGAAAAATGTGGTTCAATACCGCTCTCTAGGGCTATAATGAAAGAAAGGTTGAGGTGGCTAGGGCATGTTGTGCGGATGAAGGATGACAGATTGCCGAAGATTGTTCTTTTCGGCCAACCGTCTAGGGCTAAACGGAAAGCAGGTTGTCCTCTTCTGGGGTGGGAGGACGTCATAAAGAAAGATTTAAAGGAAATGGAAGTTCATGGGCGGGCGTAAAAAGGGAGGCTTTGAATAGATTGGATGGAGGAGGAGCGTGCGTAGCTGTGTTGGCCTCAGGCGGCTTGGTGCTGCGGTGAGTTGTTAGTAGTAGTAGTAGTAGTTTATAATTTGACTTCTATCTCTAAATTACTTTACTTGTCTCTTTATTTAAGTTCTTTTACTTTACTTGTCTCTCTTTTTCAGGGACTCAGAGGTTTTGAATAATAGAAAGAAGCTTCAAACTGCCATGCATGACTTTGGATTTAAATTAGGTAATTCATTTGTTTTATTAAGTGCCAATTTTCGACGAGGAGGGGGAGAGGATATCGATGGCTTTTAGTCTAATAATTTTAGAACAAAAATTACTGTTAGAAACTTAGAATTAAAGAAAGGCATTCAATTACCGATTTTTTTTTTTATTCAAGAGTTTTTTTTATGATTTCGTCTACCAAATAATAAATTTAACAATAATGCAATTTAGCACGTTCGATGTAACCTTTATATAATCCACCTTAGGTTGTTGCTCTGGTTAATTCGCCTTCTCTTAAAACATCAACATTGTCAAAGAAAATTCCAAAGTCTGTAAATGAGTATAATTCATGCAAATGCAACCTCTACTACTACTAGTAACTCAGTGCAGCACTATTTTGCCTAAGGCCAATACAGCTGAGGGTGCTTTTTCTCTGCTCTATTCTATTTGAATCTTCACTCTTTGCCCACTTCCATGAAATTCCAATTTCCTGTAAATCCTGCCTTACAAGCTCTTCCTACCCCTGGGGTGGGGGTGGGGACCTGCTTTTTATTTAGACCCAAATGGAAGTCCAAAAGCACTATCTTGGGCAATTTGTTATCCTTCATCTGTAAAATATGGCCTAGCCATCTTTCATCATAGCCTAAGAAAATGTGAAGAAACCCCTTTTTTCAGACAGATTATTGTTTGGTATATGGGTTGTCAAAGGATTACCTAATACTATCCTTAGATAGTGGCATAAGCTACTATGTTCAGTATAGGCTACTATGTACTATGTATCCATGTACTTTTTAGTGCATTTGGTTCATGACTTTTTAGTTTTGTATATTTTTGTATAAAATGTGTGTATACGCTGTGCCGTATACCTTTTATAGTGGAATTTATATGTT
>JAQQPU010012077.1:0-26663 GCA_029168905.1 Artemia sp. Kazakhstan ARC1039
AAATGAAGGTAGACCAGAGATTGAATAATTCGTAATACATGGAAAGTGGTCAGAGATGTCAGATATGATGATAAAGCTCTAATTAGGCATTAAAGTTGAAAAAAATATTCTCGATTAATGTGGCAGATGTGTCAGAAACTCTAGTAGGAATAGTGATACAAGGAAACATATTAAAGGATAAAGCAGAGGATAAAAAGTCATCAGAGGTTTTAAGTGAAGTTTTTAACAGGTCAATATTGAAGTCTCCTAAAAGGATAATTTCATAATTACTTCTGCATATTCCAGACACAACCTTGTCAAAAATTCCTAGGAAAGAAGGTATCGACCCACTTGGTGGGTGGTATATTTCTCCAATGATAGTTTTCTTGTTGTCAATCAAAATTCCAATGAAAATATACTCAAAAACACCATCCAAGTGCTTACACGGATCACTGTGCAAATTATAATCCAGGTAATCAGCAATATAAAATGCTAAGCTACCTTTTTTCTCTCCAATCTGTTTAGAAACTCCAAATTATACCCGGAAATATCTAAAACAGTTTGCCCTTGTGAAGAAATGTTTCGCAGAGTCCAATAATCTGAGGAGAAGAATTAGCTATGAGAGACTTCAAATTATTTAGAGAAGAACAGAGTCCTTGAATGTTTAAATGAAGAACTGAGAAATTAATACCAGAAGTTATATTTTTGGTCATGTCATATATATAAACACAATTAGCAGTAAAATTACTAACCAAAGAAGAAATATTAGGTGGGGTCTCAGATGAGTCATCAATTAGATTTAAAGCATTTAGAGGAGTCATCTCAAGCAATTTAAGTTGAACAGGAATAGATTCATCAAAACTAGAGTGATCATCATCAACAGCTGTCATTTATAAAAAGCAGATGTAATAAAAATCTGGATATAGATAAAGAGTAATGCACAGACAAAGAAAGAATGAACAGGTAATTAATAGAAAATCATTTGTGTAATAATCAGAAAGTAGAATCATCGTATGAAAGAAAAACAAAAAATCATTAGCAATGTAAAACACAGTGAGGTAGCCAAGAAGTTTGGAAGAAAAACATAGAAACTGAAAAGATAAAAAGAAAGAGAGAGAATTTAGTAGCCTATAATTAGTCCATTTTATACTGAAAAAGAATTCAAACAGAAGATACAAAAAAGAAAACTGGTTGGGAGGCTAGTATAAGGGAAAATAGTGAAATTTTGGGGAAAACGCTGAAAAGAAAAAGAGACAATGAAGCAAAAGCAAGATTAAACGTATGAGTAATATATAAGGAACACTAAGCAAACATGGAAAAAGCACACAGAAAGCATTCCAAAGATAGGGTCAAAACTGACCGATTAAAGTAGTGGGCAGAAAAGTAGCCAGAAATATACTAATGATACAACGTAGCTGCGTGAATAAAATAAAATACGGACATACGAATGACGAGCAAACAACAAGAAAAATGAAAAATAAAGGACTGAGAACTACACTAAGCATGATTAGCGTTGAGACTGGCAGGAATAGATGCTCCAGCACGATCAATATCACCTTTAGTCGCTATCTTAGGGGGACTGGTATGATCAATTTTGGTAAATATGTTGCCGTCTACTGTCCAAGCATTTCTTAAGCCTAGTTCACTCTTAGCATAGGAAAGAAGAGTGAGTCTATTCTTAGTCAAGGATTCATTCACTGAACAGGGGCCTAATGTCGTCAAAACCCTGGGGAGGGAGAGGCGAAGGTGGACCAAAATTTCCCAGATCAAGTGAAAATGGCAGTGAGAAATAAAAAAAAGCCTTATAGTACCATAAATGAAAGAATTAGTAAAGAAAACTGGCTCGTTTCTCTGAATTATGCAGGCTTATCTTAGTTTTGACAAGATTTTTTAAGAAACTAAATTTCAGCTGAAGGGGGGGGGGGGATAGGGGGTGGAGGGGGGGTAGTCCCCCCCCCCTTACCCCATAACAAATGCCCTGACAAAAAACGACACTTTTGGTGTCACTTCTTAAGTAGATAATGCAAATATTGCAAACATATAAATACGTAAAATCTACAAAACGAATTCATCGAATTGATTTTACATCGATCTTTTATGTAATTATCTTAACTTTTAGTCACTATGTGCCGTGTTTGTTCTTTACTAGGTTTTGAGCTATATCCGATGAAATTAGCATAGGCCCCATTTATAATGAACTGTATCGGTCCTTTATGCAACTCTTTCGATATTGTCTCAAACTGTATATTCTTTCATAAAATACAAGCGTTGGTGGCTCTGTCAGTAGAGCGTAGGCCATGTAATCCCCAATGCTTCGAGTTCCAACCTCATGTGGGGTAACCTTTTTGTATAAATGAATAATGCTGCTTCCTAGGAAAGTAATAAGGTTCTATTACAAACTTTGGGTTTCCTAGTAATATTCAGTATTATAAGCTTTACTATTCGTTCTTTACTGTAATATTGTAGCTACTCTTCCAAGTATTTGTGTCGTCATTCATATGCAAAGTGTTACAAAAATTTTAAAATGGAAAAAAAATATTCCAACGAGAATTTGACCGCTACAAGAGTTGATAAGATTAAAGCACTATCGGCTTTTACCCTTTTTAGCTAAAAAAAACAAAATATAAAAATACTTCGTTTCTTTAACAAAATTTCAGTAAATTTGTTTCTTAACATGGGATATAGATATAATATATTGATAAAGACATCGTTAATCGCACCAACAACCAGTGCCAGCTAAAGAGAATTAAGGAAGTATTTATTTCAACGAAAATATTGTTATTTTTTGCCTTTTTTTCAAGCAATAATAGAGGCCCCAACACGAAAGAGTTCCGTTTTGCGTCTCTGCGCCATCACAAGGTAATATGAAAAGCTTATACATCAGTATATGATAACTCAAAATGAAGAAAAATGTGGAGTACATACACAGAAAATCAATTCCAAATAGAAATTTGATTAATCATATGAGAACCCGTAATAGTAGTAGAGCAAATACAGACGTGGTTAGAAGAACAGCGGTGACTGATCAAAAAGAAAATGAAGAGCAAAGACACTTGGTTAGAAGATATGCGAGACCGAGCGTGTGAGCAAGTCAAAAATGAAAAGAACAGCAAAGACACACACGGGTAGAAGACATGCGACATCGAGCATGTGAGTGAATCAATAAAAATCAAACTGGACCGCGAGAATGAAAACGTGTCAAAACTGAAAATGATAGACATAACTATTGGGTTTGGGAATTTGACATGGATAAGATCATCAATGCTTACCGTACCTTTGTTTAAAAAAAACAAAGTTTCATAGTGACGAAAGATAAGCCGAGGTAAAACGACCCAAACGAATTCAAAATGATAGCGAAGATGATTGGGTTTTGGATTTTGACATGGATGAGATCATCAATGCCCACCGTACCTTTGAAAATCAAAAATATGGACTAGATATATCGTTGAAATAAAAAGAAGTGTTTGTCCAAAAGCCTGAACAATTAAAAGAAACAAAGGTTCGGCGATATGTCTTTTATAACGACAAAACAGAATATATATATATATGCTTGCTTGCTTGCTTGTGGCGGGAATCAGGCGTTTCCACCTCGCCCGGCATCGATGATCTTGGAGACCTTCTTGGACCATGTTGAGCGATCTTTTGCCAGCTGCTCTGCAAAAGCAAGCCACTGAGTTGACCATCTGTGTCCGAACTTTCTGAATCCCCCAATAGGTTCAAGGTCTGATTTGGCCAGGTTCCAACAGTTTTTCCTCTGTCCTCCTTGAAGTCTCTTCCAGGAGCTAATAGGCTCGACTAGGAGTATTTGGCGAGGCAAGTATTCTGGCGGCTTCCGTAAAACATGGCCCAACCATTTCAAACGGCGTTCTTTAATAGTGAGCGCAACATCTCTCTGAATATTGCACATTCGACGTAGATCCGCGCTGGAGATACGGTCACGCAGCTGTATTCTGAGAATTCTTCGCAGACAGGTATGCTCAAACACCTTCAGCGTATTCTCATGCTGTAGTTTTACCGACCATGTTTCGCATCCGTAAAGGAGAACGGTGCGGACTAGTGCCATGTAGATTCGAACTTTCGTTCGGACACTGACTTCGCGGCGATTCCATAAGGGTTTCCGAAGGGAGGCAAAGACTGTCTGCGCTTTCTGTATTCTCTGTTGGATATCAGCGTCGGAGGATCCGTCAATACATATTTGGGAGCCTAAGTATGTAAAACAGTTGACTTTTTCCAGCTGAACTTGATTGACAGTTAGTGTGAATGATCCTGTGTCGTGGTTAATAGCCATGAATTTCGTTTTCTCTGTGCTGACTTTCAAGCTGATTAGGTCTGCCCAGGCCACCACGTTGTCAAGCATGTTTTGAGCTTTTGCGGGGTCTGACAGGAGGCCAACATCATCCGCATAATCGTGGTCAGTCAGTGAAAGATTCTGTCCGATCTGAACTCCTGGATAGGACGACAGTGCATTTTCAAGCACCCAATCGACGCAATAATTGAACAGAGTCAGAGAGAGGACACACCCTTGTTTTACTCCGAACTCAACCAGGAATTCTTCAGTTTCTTCACCATAGACTTGAACTTGGCTCACTGACGCGTCATAGTATGCCTTCATCAGTTCAACAAACTTCAGCGGCATTCCGTCATTCTCTAGGATCTTCCAAAGTTTCTGGCGAGTGACAGAGTTGAAGGCGGCAATGAAGTCCAGGAACATCAAGATCAGGGGTAGATTGTACCTTTCAAATTGCTGGATAATGAGGCGAAAAATGAAGATATTATCAGTACAGTCTCTACCTGGCCGAAAGCCGGCTTGATTTTCTCGGGTTTTTTCCTCCCTTGCCTCTTCGAAGCGGTTCAAGAGTATGATCCCGAATATTTTGACCGCAATGTCTATAAGACTTATTCCGCGGTAATTTTTGCATTCGTTTTTATCTCCTTTCTTATAGAAAGGGAGAATGACTGATGTCTTCCACTCTTTTGGGAAAGAATTGGTCCTCCACACTTCTTCGAGAATGCCATGGAGCTGTTCAGCAGTGACCTCAGGGCATTGTTTGTACACTTCCGGGGGGAGGCCGTCTTCACCTAGGGCTTTGTCGTTCTTCAGGGTCTTGATCGCTTTTAGTATTTCGGCTCTGGTCGGTGTATCCAGCTCGACGTCGTAGGTTTCTTTAGGAACGGCAGGTGGGAAAGCATCAGGGGCGGATGATGGGGATGGGTTTAGGAGGATCTGAAAGTGATCCTTCCATCTTGCTAAGCGCTCCTTCTGACAACTGATGATTTTTCCTGATCTGTCTTTGACTATTTCTGAGACAGCAGCTTTCTTACCAACGGACTCCTTCAGGATCTGGTAAAGCTTGCGGGTATCATGTGACTGTGCTGCTTTCTCTAACGACACGGTAGCATCTTCCCACATTTGGCGGCGGTCCAGACGAACAGAGCGTTTTACCTGTCTGCGCAGCACTTTTGTTTCTTCTTTATGGCCGCTCATCTTTTGTCTTCGCTCACCGACTATTGACAGGGTCCTAGCGGTTATCCAGTGCTGTCGTTTGATTATTGCTCGGCCTAGGATCTCATCAGCAGTCTCTGTCATCACTGTTTTAAAGGTCTCCCATCTCTTCTCGGGGGTCGGGTTTTCATCAGAACTGAGGGCGTCAAATCGGTTAGTCAGTTCCAAATTGAGGGCCTGCCGAACTTCTTTGTCTTGGAGCTTACCAATGTCGAATCCGGCCTTGGGCTTGTTTTTCCTCCGAGTTGCAAGATGTAGCAAAATTTTTGCAGCAACAAGCCTGTGGTGAGACTCAGACTGCGAGCCTGTGTCCGCGCCGTTGTAAGGGCGAGAGTCCTGTACGGAGCTTCTCCAGCGCTGGCGTACGAAAATGAAGTCTATTTGAGCCTTAGTGACACCGTCATTTGAATTCCAAGTTAAAAGGTGGCTAGGTTTGTGCTGAAATATGGTATTGGTGACAACAAGGTGGTTCATCAAGGTGTAGTTTAACAACCTTTGCCCATTCTCGCATCTGTGACCTTGTCCAAATTTTCCCAGGACTTGTCTTGTGGTTTGGTCAGATTGACCAACTCTTGCGTTGAAGTCTCCAGCAACAATCAAGTAATCACGTGCGGCAACAGAAGAAGAAAGCTGCTGTAGCTCGCCGTAGAAATCATCCTCGGTTGTATCAGCAGCGTCACGGGTGGGGGCATAGGTAGAAATTATCGACACATTTGCGGGGTTTCCTTTTATTCTGATTCGGGCAAGTCTACAGGAGACTGGTTCCCATTCTAGGAGAGCATTTCTGGTTCTTTGGTTCATGATGAAACCAACTCCGTGGAGTCCCGAATTATCCTCTACTCCGGAGTAGAAAAAATGGAATTGATGTAGAGTTTCAGGAGCTGTAATAACTATGTAATATTTATTTTTCTATATTTTACCCATATATTAGCTACGGATGCTCTATATGGGCAAGTAATTTTGTTACATGTTTCAAAAGAGTACAAAAACTTCAGAATAGAGCTGTAAAATTATCATCTGAATTTGATGATTCTGATGAGGTTCCTGCTTATGAGCATTTTAAAAAGAATAAGTTAATGGATGTATCCCAAATTCGAGATTACCAAGTCGCGATTTTCTCGTATAAATATTTGAATCAGCTGCTCACCCCTGCTTTTGAAAATATTTTTACTTTTAATAGAGACCTTCATGATCATAATACAAGAAAAGCTGATGACTTAACTCATGAGTTTAGGAGCACCACTCGGGCATCTTTTGTGATTCGCCATTATGGTCCCCATGTTTGGAATATATTGCCCGAGTGTGTGAAAAATGCGCCTAGTCTTCCGGCTTTCAAGTCACGGGCAAAGAAGTTTCTTTTATCTCGTGAGTGAATTTGGTGTTATGTCCACTCCAGGTTGTCCTTCTATTTAAGGTATTTCCCCGATTTAGCTTGCTTTTTTTCTTTTTTCTTTTTTTTTCTATCTACTTCTTGTCTTTTCCTCTTTCTCTCTTTTTTTCCTTTATTCCTTCATCAGATAATTTTCTTGTGTGTTGAGTAGCAAGGTATGAATGTTATTTTAATTAGCTGAGAGTGATAACCTCGCTTGCCCTTTCAAGCTTATTGTCTTTCTTGGCAGGCGAAAGGCGAATAGTGTTTGTTTTCTTTTTTAATAAATGTATATCTCATATCTCATATCTCATATGGAGCCAGAACCTGAAATTCTGGTCTCGGATATGCAAAGTATGTCTATGTTGTACTTCTCCATCTCATAGACAAGGAAAACTTGCGTGGCTTCTTGTTTGACGGATCTTACATTCCAGCATCCCACATTTATTCTAGATTTTGCCTGTTTAATGACTGTAGTGGGGTTTCCTAGATTTATGGCATGAAAAGGATTTTTCGACTTCGCCGCCATATTCGAAGTCGCGTCACCTGCCGGGAACGCCGTAGTATGGTTGGCTTGTTTACTTCTCGACACCCGCGCCAATACAGGGGCTGCGTCGCTTGCCGGGGACGCCGTAGCCGTTACAACTTTTCTTCTAGGTCTCAGATCCATCGATGTTTCTTGGGAATAGAGTTGACCGCAAGGTCCCCAGTCTTGCGGGTCACCCGGAGCGCGTTGGCCACCAAATCGCTCGGCGTGGAGCTCAGTGGTGTTTACACCCCTCCACCGCTTTGAGGTGCGCTGACGGATTTCCTCTGCTGCCCAGGGACGGAAGATCGAGCCTCATTGCCTGTAACTACCAGCACTGCCATGGAGGTATACAAGCTTAGCTTGACCTTTGATTCCCACCTGGAATCAGCAAGGGCTGATTCCAGGTAAAAAAAAAACTTTGAAATGAAAAACCTTGATCGTAATTCGAAAATCTAATCAAATGTAACCTAGTGCTTTCAATAAGTATTCTAATTTTCTTCAAAATTTCTCTTGACAAATACACTGAACCTTTTCATTGTGATGTAATTAAAAAAAAAAATTTTTAATATAATAAATCTTTACGAAAAACTGCATTTTCTATAACACATTTTATAGCTCATTTTATTCACATCAGGCATTTGCCACATCTACGTGTTTTTGTAATTAATTTACAAAAGATGCTTTTATTACCTTAGCTTTTAATTACTATGTACCGTAGTTTGTTCTTTACTATGTATCAGCTATATCCAATGACACTGAGATATTTCACACTTATAAGGAAGCATATAGATCCTTTCTATAATTCATAATATACATAAATCGGTAGCTTAGTCAGTAGAGCGTAGGTTTGTGATCCTAAGGTCTCGAGTTCGAACCTCACCCGGGGCAACTTTTAATGATAATTATAAATGGATGATGCTGGTTTCTGAAATTAAGGTTTTATTACAAATTTTTAGTCTCATAGTAATGTTCGGCTATTATAGGCTTTACTATTCCTTCTTTACTTAGAAAAGTAACTCGTTTTAGTTACCTCCTAGCTAAAATAGTGAAGATTATATGAATGAAGCACAGTTTAGTTCCTTTGGTCTTGAGTTCGCTCTTTACTATAAAACCTTTATATATAATATTTAAGTTACTGTGGGCTAGAGTTTGTTCTTTATTATGATGCTAGCTACCGCTGCAACCCGAATTTTTCTATTGATCATCTTTTAATACAATCATTATATAACATAAGTATAACATAAACAGTTTTAAAACTATGTCCTGAACCACCTGCGTGGTGCAGCGGATAGCGTGCTGGAGATCCACTTCAAAAGTCGCAGGTTCAAATCCTGCCGTAGCCATTCTTACATATTTGTCAATTAAAAGTCTAAGCAAAACTTCTATTAATAACTACTACTTGAGATTCTCTACACTGACACCATTTATGATGAACTAAATATATCCTTTATGTAACAAACAGGAAAAAGCCTAAGTTTTCTTCTTCTTTGGAATAATAAGAGACGAACCTCAAGGAATCAGGCAGCTAACTGAGTCCAATAGATGCTATGGTTTGTTCTTATAATGATCATCTTTCAGTGTTCTAGCACGGGGCGTGATCGTCTCTAACTAGATTGCTAGCTACCTCTGCAACCCGGATTAAAGAGCTCTCTATGATGTTCTAGTTCCCCGATAACTTCGGAGTTACTATCGGCTGTCAGTTACTATTGACTATACTTTGTTCTTTAACTTCATTAATCAGATATTTCAACGTATGCTATATAGTCTAATGGTTGGGATAGCTGGCTCTCACTCACTTGGCCTGATTTCGATTCCCGCTACGGCAAATTTTTACCTATGATGATTTCTTAAGGAAAACTATTAAAATAAAATAAATTTGTGTTTTACAATCTTATTAAATAGCTTTTTCTGTTTAATACTTCAGTTACTATGGGCTGCAGTTAGTTCTTTATTGTAAACTATATAGGGACTGTCAAGGGGAAGGGGTACATTCGTGAGAGAAATAAGTAATATCTTAGGATAGAGCATGAAAAAGGGATCAATTGGTGTATTCACCTTGTCTCTATGTCAGTAATCATTAATGAATATTAAATTAAAGAAAAAACTTCTTATCTGAAAAGAGCCACATCTTAACATAAAATAAACAGAAGTTTTTCCTTTATGAGAGGGGCTGACCCCTTTTCGACCCCCCACTCTTAAGTTTTATAGTGCTTTTGAAATACTTCTTATTCCAATTTAATTTTTATTCAACAGCCATGTTTTATACTTTAACAGACTTCTTATTCCAATATATAGAAATATTTCAAGCCCAGGAAAAAGCCTTTGGTTTTTTCTTAATTGGATCTAGCAAATGACAAATCCCAGGAAATCAGGCACCAAGGCCACTCAAATATATCATCATATCCCAGAGAAGAATATTTTCAAAGGATAAAAGTTTAAAGACCCTTTTGAGCCATTGCTGGCGGATAGGGCATCGAATCGACATTTCAGTTTCTGGGTCTTTTTTACAGGGATAAGTAGCAAGCTTGTTGCCCAAAATTGCTGCGGTGGGATTTGAACCCCAGCCCCAAGTTGCCAAGCAAAGCAATTTTCAAAGAATGTATGTCTTATATTATCTTTGTAATATCGTGTTATGTGATATTATATTCCAATGTTGTTTGATATTATATTCATGTTACGTGATATAATTCCCTTATCAAAAGATATGTGTTTTACCACCTTATAAATGAATTTGCAGGGTTTAATCAGAAATTGCTTTGTATTACAAAGTTATCTGTTCTTAATTAAAAGAAAGACAAAAAATGTGATGAACTTAAGCTCGTTGTTCTCTAATATAGATGTTTCTTTTTTTTGATGCGAAATCAAAAACAGGAAAAGCCTCTAGAATAGAACAATCTATAAAAAAAAACGGTTTTTTACTAGCGAGATTCTGTTAGTATGTATTTGGTAGTGAGAGTGTTAAAATGGCTAGATTTGAGAACCAGAAAATCTTACGTAATCTTGTAAAGAAAAACGAGCAAAAATGGGATTTTTATAGGCCAAATGAAAATACTGAAAAAACAAAGCGAATATTTCGAGGGGACAAACGCCTCTCTTCTTCAGCGCAAAACGAAACGAAAAAACAACAAAAAACAAACACGGAAAGTCAATATGAAAAGAACCAAAAAACCAAAGAAAAAACTTTATTACGAGTGCTCTTAAACTTTGGGTAGCTGGTCATTCTGTGAGAATTTTACTTTCGCTGATGAGTATGATGAAAAGTGTAAATTATATAATCCCTGTAAATTGCATAAAGGATGTGCCTTGCACATTAAAGACTGTAATTCCTGTCTTGAAGAGATTTGCGACTCTCATAATAGAGGATTTTTATGCTCCATTTGTCACTATGATAATGTAATCAATGGGAAAATACTTGCCCTCGCATCATTGCAAAAAACCCTACACGTAAGTTCCGTTTATATTTAAGAGACTGGTATCATCGTCGATTTAAATTGTTTTGGGAAGAAGAGCCTTATCAACGCTTATATTGCTGGAATAATAAAAGAGTCTGGTTTTCACGACATCGCTTTGAAGATAGTGGCTACTTTGATTATAAACCTACAGACTTTTATTTGGCTATTACAGAAAGTGATTCATCATATGAGAATTTTGTTTGTGGCATTGCTTTGAATAAGCAAATTGAAACACGTGAATTTTATAATTGGAATCAGAATAGTAGTATTGACTTTACAAAGAGATTTAATAAAAATGAAGTTAAAATATATTGTAGAAAATGCGATCCTGACGAGCTGCTGCCACTCATCGTTTCTTATGATTACCTACACGTAGAAGAAGAAATCTAAAAGGACACAGTGATTTGTATATATACAAATTTTATTAATAAACAAATTTACATACATTTTTAAAGCATTTCACTTTTAGGGGACCGAAATCAATATTCAAGAGATAGGTTACCGTCAAACATAAGATATTTCTCTTAGAACTAACAATTTTCTGCTTACGCTAAGAATTTTTCTATTAGCAGCAAGTTTTTTTGTCAAAGATAAGATATTTCTCTTAGAACTAACAATTTTCTGCTTAGGCTAACTAGTTTTCCGCTAGAAGTAGTAACTTTGCTATTAACACTAACAAATTTCTCTTAGAAGTAACAATTTTTTTTATGCTAACAAGTTTTCTGGTAGAATTAGAAAGGTTTTTCTTAACACTAACGAATTTTCTCTTCGAAGAAACAACTTTTTCATTATTACTAACAAACATTTACTTAATACTATCAAAATTATCCTGGAAGTAACAGGTTTTTTCTTAATAGTAACAATTTTTTGTTTATGATGACAAGTTTTCTGTTAGAAGTAGCAAGTTTTTCTTAACACTAACAAATTTTCTCTTCGAATAACAACTTCTCCTTAATATTAACAAAGTTTTATTTAGTATTATCAAATTTCTCTTGGAACTAACTGGTTTTTTCTTAATTGTAAAAAAGATTTTCTATTAACTAACAATTTTCCTTACGCTTTTCTCTTCGAAGTAACGAATTTCTCCTTAATACTGACAAAGTTTTACTTAATACTATCAAATGTCTTTGGAAGTAACAGGTTTTTTCTAAATAGTAAAAAAAATTTCTATTAGCAGCAAGTTTTTTGTCAAAGACAAGATATTTCTCTTACAATTAACAATTTTATGCTTACGCTAACAAGTTTTACCGCTAGAAGTAGCAAGTTTTTCCCAGCACTAACAAATTTCTCTTAGAAGTTAGATTTTTTTACGCTAACAGGTTTTCCGTTAGAAGTAACAGGTTTTTTCTTAACACTAACAATTCTTTTCTTTGAAGTAACAACTTTTTCATCAGAACTAACAAACATTTACTCAATACTATCAAATTTTTCTTGGAAGTGACAGGTTTTTCTCTAAATAGTAAAAAAATTTCTAATAGCAGCATGTTTTCCGTCAAAGATAACAAATTTCTCTTAGAGGTAACAATTTTTTTGTTTAAGATAAAAAATTTCTGTTGGAACTAGCAAGTTTTTTTAACACTAACAAATTTTATCTTCGAAGTAACAACTTTTTTTTTCTTAACATTAACAAATTTTTACTTAATATATTAAAAAATTTTCTTGGACCTATCAGGTTTTTTGTTAATAGTAACACCTTGTTTCTATTAGCAGCAAGTTTTTTTTGTCAAAGATAAGATATTTTTCTTAGAAATAACAATTTTCTGTTTACGCCAACAGGTTTTTAGCTAGAAGCAGCAAGTTTTTCTGAACACTAAAAATTTTCTCTTAGAAGTAGCATTTTTTTGTTTACGATAAAAAGTTTTCTGGTAGATGTAGCAAGTTTATTCATAACAATAACAAATTTTCTCTTCGAAGTAACAACTTTCTCCTTAATACTAACAAAGTTTTAATTAATAGTATCAAATGTCTTTGGAAGTAACAGGTTTTTACTTAATAGTAACAAATTTATTCTAATAACAGCAAGTTTATTGTCAAAGATAACAAGTTTTCTGTTAGAACTTGCAAGTTTTTTTGTAACATTAACAAATGTTCTCTTCGAAGTAACAACTTTCTCCTTAATACTAACAAAGTTTTACTTAATATTATCAAATGTCTCTTGGAACTAACTGATTTTTTCTTAATAGTAACAAATTTTTTCTATTAGCAGCAAGTTTTTTGTCAAAGATAAGATATTTCTCATAGAACTAACAATTTTTGGCTTACGCTTACAAGTTTTTCGCTAGAAGTAGCAACTTTTTCTTAACACTAACTAATTTCTCTTAGAAGTAAAATTTTTTTACGCTAAAAATTTTTCTTTTAGAAGTAGCAAGTTTTTTCTTAACACTAACAAATTTACTCTTCGAAGTAACAACTGTTTTCCTTAGTACTAACTTAATATTATCAAATTTCTCTTGGAAGTAACTGGTTTTCCTCAATAGCATACTTTTTTCATTGCATTTTTTTACTCGAACTTTATAGTTTTTAAATTTTAAAGAGTGAATGGCAATGACCCTCCCTCTTGGAACTAAATTATTCTCTATTTATTGTAGTTGCATGGTACGGGTGTCACCACTTATTAGTGGAAAAAAGGTGCAATACCTTTTACTGGAGGGGAAAGCCCTTAGCGGCGCCAAATATTATAATCAGATGCCCGCGCTTACCACAACGGTTCTGTAAATATCGGGTTTGTTAATACCCAATTTACATTATACCCTTTCCCAGGGTATGATAACGGGATCAAGCGGTCAAATGGTCAACCTCTAAGGCCAAGGGTAGCCGCTCTGGGTTACCACTAATATTTCTAACTATCTCCTTGGAGGTAACGAACAGTGATGCTAAACGGGGTACAATTGTACCATCTTGGTACATTTCATTACATTTTACCAAATGTACATTTCATTACATTTTTTCATTACATTTTACATTACATTTTACCAAATTATGGTACAATTTGGTGCAATTCAGAATTGTTGTACTAATGTTTGTATTCTTTCAACGATGAAGCACTTTTGGTATAGCTCAGGGACCCACAGCACTTTCGAGACATGAAATTAGTAGACTGGGGCAGTCGTATAGAGGTTATATTTATCAACAACAAAATTCCGTTATCAGCTGCAACTGCCTCCAAAACAATTTGTACCGAATACATGATAGAACTGAGCAACGAAATAAGGAAAAGGTTTTTCTGTTAAAAATTCTCGTCGGTTTAAAACTTAAACAGACTGGACCCAAAGATAGCTATGTCTCCTGACCACCCACACTTAAGCATTGTCCCAATTCTTGTCCAGTTTCCAAATTTGGCAAAGGAGAATGATGTGAAAAACATTGCCAAAGAATGGAAAAGGCAGCCATTTTGCGCTGATCTCAAAAAATGTGCAGATTCTCACCCGGTTAATTTCTGATTTAAAGTACTAGAACGATGTGATGGTCTGAAAGTCAAAAGTTTCTCATTCTTTGGTGAATTTTTAATGAAAATGCTTATCATGCAACATTCCTCTGCTTGTACGAGATTCTTCTGTTTGTGTTTTCGGCTTGGGCCCTTTCAGATGTCAATAAAAAAAAGAGACATAAACTTGGCTTTACTACTCTCAATCCTATTCTGGGTGATAAACGGGCCGTTACCAAGGAATGGAAACCCCCCATCAACATGTTGACACACCCCAACTGTTGGAATACTGGTAAAGGGTACAGAAAATCTGCCACTGCAAGTGCTGTCATGGCTTCCTACTCAGATAGGGATGTTTAATGTCATATTTTTGGTAATTTTTTGTATGGTTTTTGTAGTATAGAGTAGTTGGAACCTCAGACAACTGAAAGTTTCTAAAGCAAGTTCCAGTTTTAAAAATAAAAGATGCCGCTATCTAAATGTTTAAGGTTATTTCAAAAATCGTGAAAGACATGGTGTCTATTTTACCACTTGTGGGGATATATCCAACTTGACCTTACAAGGTGAGTGAAGGATCTTTTAAAGGCATTTTGGAAAAAATATTGTTTCAACATAATAATTATTACGTGTTAGACCATAGCCCCCAAAGTCAATTCTTTGATCAGTTTCAATTAAAAAAAGACAAGTTTTTTCCTGTATTGTTTGCAGGCAGAAGCGTATATTAGGGGAGGGCTACAGGAGTGATCCTCCCCTCCATCAAGATCTTCATAAAAGGGAAAAGGAGGATTTCTATGTAAACGATTAAATGGAAAACCAGGTCCCATCAACTGCTTTTGGGCAATATTCTGTAAGAATACAAGGTTAAAATTAGATTTTAGCCCTTGATTTGTACTAAAATCGTCATTTGGGACCAATTTCAGGGTGGTGCTATAAACGGTTGTAAATGGCCGAAAAAACGAGTTTTTTTGGCTTGTAGTAAATTGTAACTACAGCAATACCCTATAGCTCAGAACAATTTCTTCGAGTATTGTCAGTAGCACATGTACTGCATAAGAAGAGAAAGAAAAAATGAAGGAATGGAGAAAGAAAGTGAATGAAAATATCTTAAACAAAATTTTCATAGAAAGTGCTGTACGTCACCAACGATCTACGTGTTACGCGAAGCATAACACGTGAAAAAAATTGGGATATGGTACATTTTTTTGTCTTTGGTACATTTTTCGAGGAATTTGTGGTACATTTTGTTCTGAAGGGTTGGCAACACTGGTAACAAACCCTCTGACAGTATAATATGACGGTATCTCGTAACTTTGTTCCTATTCTGTCTGTGTTCCTGGAAAAATAGTCTACACAGCTGTAGAAACTAGCTTACTTTTAATCTTCCAAAAAGGTCACACACATATGAGACTCGAAAAAGGAACTAAAGATAAAAACTCTTACGATTAACGATTACACTTTAAGACGTGCCTTTGCGCGTGCACCTCTGACCAAAGGCGATGAATGGCCGAATCAAATTAGACTCCCAGCTTCCTTTGAAGCTTTTCAAGCTGTAAATTTAAGGTGTATGAGTCATCGCTCACCTGGCTTTTTCAGACACTTGCTAATTATTGGATTCCTTCAAACGTCTCAAAATAAAAGCTTGCAAATGGTTTAGATATTAGAGATAAATGAAGTTAAATTTATAAAAAAGGTATTTTTCTGAAACAAAAGGGGCCAAAGGTCCTAGCACCTCAGAAAACATAAGACATAAAAATAAATATACCAACTTCAAGATCACCAAACTTGTTTATCTTCTCTTCTTTCTTCCACCATTGCCTCTCTACTGTAGCTATCTGTTGGCTTATGAATCCGCGACTACCATCCGCTTGGCTTAATTCCATTGCCATTCTATATCTCTGTCCCTCCAATCAAAGCTATTATCTGTACAGCACTCTTCATCAAGCTTGGGATTTCAAAGAAGGAAGAATCTACGAGACTTGTGGATCTTAATCTTGCACAGCATGATTAAATAAAAAAATTCTCGCTCTCACTAATTTACATTTGAGAGGAGCAGAGAATCAGTTTCTGGCACATTCGATGATGCCAGCTATCATGAGAAATTGGCTACACTAGCCTCTTAATTTCCATCGGTGGAAACAACACCACGTCTCAATTAAAACGTAAATTGCCCCTTGGCATAATTTCAAATAATCTAAGGTCGAAAATGCAAAGGCCTGTGAAAACGATAGGGGTTCAGGAAAATGAAAAAAAAAATCTGAGCGAACCTTGAATCGCTTTTATTCTGGGTCCCATCCCCTAAAATAATTGAATGAATAATGCTCGGCGATGAGGGATGAAGATAATATTGAAGACTGGAAAGACATGGCTTCAGTAAAGGGATCGCAACTTGTCCGCGGGTTGTGCATTGAGGAAAAAGGCTATCTTTTTCGTTTTCCCAAAGGGAATCTTCCCCAAGGGATTCCTCCCCCTCATAAAGGAACAAACCCTCTTTTAAGTTGATCAGACCAATATCAGATTCCTTCCCAAATTTCTTCAATCGAACCCAAAATTCAGTACCTCTCAATTTTTCCTTAACCCATTGTTGACTAGTCGATTCTATGCCATGATTATCTGTAGTTTCTCTTAATATGTCATGGGTCTTCTCCTCCCTCCTAAGTTTTTTTGTCTTATTGTAATTTCGTAATTTTCTCAGTGGGTCTTGGATCTCTTTGTCTCCCCTATTATTTATGTTAGCTAGGTACAGCCCGTCCAACTTTTTATTTCTCGCCACTGCAGGCTGAATCTCCAAATTTTGTCTCTTTTCTGTATCTATTCGTTCTTTTTCACTTTTCTCAACTTTTTCCATCGCGCAAAATAAATCATCATTCAATTTGAATTGGACCCCAGTGTCCGCTATCTTTGACTGCATTTCTTCATTGTAGCTTCGTTTAATATATCTTTTTTCTCTTTTAGTTTTCTTTACTTTTACCGCAGAAACAAATATTTCGTTATCAAATGGGAACTGAATTCCTACCAATGGTTTTTCATATTGTACTAAAATTTCACGAACTTTACGAGGAAAAGCGCATACAATAAATTTCGTCTCATTTTTCTCTGGTACAATCAATGCTTCATTTTGGCAAATATTTTTCGGTGTCTCATTTTCTTTAAAAGTGTTCTCACTTTCTGAAAACTTTCCCAAAAAATCAATTTCGCGCATCTCGTTTTCAATATTATGTGATCTTTTTACTTCCGCGTCCCACTTTTGCGGATTATCAACATTTCGAACACGAGTATCAAGCATTTCGTTTTATCGACAGGGTGGTGCAGCCTCCCAATTAGTTTTATGGGCCGGTCCACCTCCCCCCGTAGTCAATGAAGTTTTATATTTTTTGTCTTGTCATTTAGTGTATGGTAATTTTCATTTTCTCGCGATTGATTCTTAGAAAAATTTTTAGGGCTATCTGACAGTCTAGAAGTTAGTTGTGATAAAATCTCACTCTCTGGAATTCCCCAGCGGGCTTCTATTAGGCCTGTCATGGTTCTTTTAAACTATTGGTGATATCTTTCTTCTTTCTGTCTGCTTTTCTATCTTCCTCCTCTTTTCGTTCTCTGGCTATTCTATCAGCCTCTTTCTTTCGTTCTCTGGCTATTCTATCAGCCTCTTCCTTTCGTTCTCTAGCTATTCTAATATTCTCTCTTTCTTCTCTATCTTACTTCTCTTTTCGTTTTCTGGCTATTCTTTCTTCTTTCATGAAATTTAATGTATATTGTGTCATATCTACATGACTACTTTTTCATGAGTTCCTGCTGGATCTCGATTCAACACTGCTCCTTCTGTTCGGACTACTTTGATTCCGTCTGTCAATATTTCTTCTTAATTCTTTTTCTGAATCTGTTTGTTCTCTATCCGTATTTTCTCTTACCCATAACTCCCCTTCAATTTGCACAGCGTCTGAGGGGTGAATTCGTCTTGTTTCTTTATATATTATTTCTTCCTTGTTTATTTCGTACACACACATTTTACCGCGTATACTCCTTCCCGGTTATATTATCTCTTAATTAAGTAGTCAATCTTGGCAAGTTCAATAATTGGCACACGCAAAAATTATGGTACACAATTACTATTGTCTATTATCAGCTCCGTGTAAATAATATTCAACAAATTTTCAAATAACCGGAATATCTAGACTTCATTAGGGATTAACGACTTTCTTCGCAGCAAGCAATTTAACGCGAGTGAAATGTTTCTCCGAAAAACAAATTAACAGGGGTTGAGTGAGAAGGTTTACTGAAAAACCGCGCGAATATTCCACCAGTGAATTAGCTGGACTAAAACTCAAACGGGAACTACCCTTTAAAACAAATCACGTATCCTCTCTGGATACTCGTAATCCAAATGTAATCTCGTCTTAGGTCGATTACTTCCTCTTTGGTCGAATAGGAAAGGTTCCTCCCACCTTCCTTATCAAATGTGCGCACAAAACTGACAAATTCTCCTAATTTGCCGTCTTCAATAATCTTATAACCTCTGTCACTGAAGATCATATCTAAGTCCGCCAATTTACTCAAATAATAACCCCACTTTCACCGTTTTCTTATCTGTCCATAAACCCTGTCAAACTTTCTAATACGGAGATTCCCTCACTGTAAACTAAAACTCAATTAATTTCACGTTATTCTTTTTTATTATTGTCTGACAAGGCACAGCCCATTTTAGATCTTCAATACTCTGTATTTTTTTTTCTTTTTCTCTAATTCCCGTTTAGGCTTAGCCCTAACCTTGATGAACGGAGGTAATGAAAGGAGGCTCTACCCTTTCTCATGCACTGCGTCGTTCCTAGGTAGGAGCCTGGCTCATCAAATTTTAAATTCGGAATCTTTCAACTCTGTCTTTCCGTGCCGATTTTTACAGCCTATAGCTTATATTGTAGGCTAATTTTCACCAAGTTTTTTCTGAAACGCTCGTTCTTTTGCTACCAGTGCCGCTGATAGCTCCTTTTTCGCTGCCACCAGTATTGTAGTGGTAAGCTATGACTGCCACCAGTATTGTAGTGGTAATATATGGGTGTCACCACTTATTGTTGCAAAAATGGTGCTACACCACTTACCGGAGGGGAAAGTCCCTGGTGAGGCCAAATATTCTAATGGGAGGCCCGCGCTTACCGCAATTGTTCTGTAAATATAGGGTTTGTTAATATCCGATTTACAGTATGCCCTGCCCCAGCGTATGATAACGTGATTTCTTCACTGAAACCCTGAAATCGAATGATTGGTCGGCTGTAACTCATGTGTCTTCGGCAGATATGGCAGAAAATGCACCCACGAGCCGGCTTAAACAGTTAACAGAACGGTGTTTTCTTCTACGAACAAGTCGGATCAAAAGTGTTTCCAAAACTCCTTGGATGACAAAAGGTCTCATTCAGTCTACCGAACACAGAAATAGACTGTACCTGAAAGCTTGTAAATCTACAACTCCTGAAGCGAGAGAGACAAAAGTACAGAAATACATTAAACGGATTAGTACGTAATGCAAAAAGGCGGTATTAAGGGGGGGAGAATAAATGAATGTAAGAGTAACTTGAGAAAAGTATGGGAGGGTGTTAATGAAATAATTTGTCAAAAAAGGAAGAAGGTGGCTATACCTAAAGAAATAATAAATATGCGTGGTGAGACAGTAGCAAGCGAATCTCGTGCTGATGCTTTTAATCAATTTTTCGTTAATCAGACATATCTACATGCTTCTGGCCCATCTCCTGAGCAAACCCACAGTAGAACAATATCTGGTCATTTTCTAGCACCATGTACGAAAGAGGAATTACTAGTGATTATCAGTAAGCTGCCTAATGGCAAAAGCCAATACACCTTTGGGCTGTGCAACTAAATCTTGAAGAAGGCCTCTGAAGGTCTTGTAGCTCCACTTAAAAACTTGGTCAACCTTTCACTAGCAACTGGAGTTTATCCTAATGTGTTTAAAAGTGCCCAAGTCCTTCCCCTCTACAAAAAAGGAGACAAGCGTCTCATCTCTAATTATCGACCCATATCAATTCTACCGGTTATATCAAAAGTCCTCGAGCGAGTGGTTTATAACAGTATATAGATTCCTCGATGTCAAGCAGCTACTCTCTTTCCGTCAATACGGGTCTCGACGTTATCATTCAAATTTGCATGCCTTAGTTGATTCAATTGAGTACATATTAAATAGCCAGAATGCTGGAGAAAAGGTACTAGGGATTTTTCTGGATTTCACTAATGCTTTCGACACGGTATGCCATTCAATCCTCCTCACAAAATTACATTCATTTGGAATATATGGTGTTGCTCACGAGTGGTTTTCATCGTACCTGACTGATCGTAAGCAGTGCGTAATTCTGGTAGGTATTGTGTCTTCAGAATTACCGGTAAAATATGGCGTACCTCAGGGATCGGTACTTGGACCGCCCTTGTTTATTTTGTATATCAATGACCTGACAACATGTCTTAATACAAATGCACACCCAGTACTATTCGCTGATGACTCAAATTTCTTCATTGCTGCTGAATCATCCGAGTTTGCAGCAAGAAAGGCCCAAAAATGTTTTAACGAAATATCTGACTGGTGTGTTCGTAACAAAATACAGGTAAATGCTACAAAAAGCTGAATCATAGTCTTTTCTTCGGCTCCTTCAAACTCCTCATTGTCTCACAATGACGCATTGTCTATCAATGGAAATCCCATTCCTCAGACCACAGTCACAAAGTTCCTTGGCGTATTTGTAGATTCCTCTCTTTCGTTCAAACATCACATACCCCTGCTGTCTTCAACAGTCTCACGGTTGAAGCTGTCTTCAACAGTCTCATCAGTGTCACATAGAGCTAGCCTGCTTCTAAGTGCTGACATGATGAAAATGTATAATGCTTTTGTCTTCCCCTACTTGAACTACTGCTGTTCTGTCTGGGGTAATACTTTCAAATCTCATGTAAAAGCATTAAAGAGATCGCAAAACCGTGCAGTCAAGGCCACATATTTCCTCCCCAGGCTATACTCCTCAACAGACCTATACAGAGACACTGGAATAATAGATATAACAGAGATACTCAACGTTAGTAATATGCGTTTAGCACACTCGACAATATCGAATAGAATTCCTCAAGGTATTTCCAGGTACTTCGAACTTTGTAGCACAACTCATCGAGGAAGAGCTCTCCGCTGCAACAAGTACAATTTTATGCTACCGAGAAGAAGGCTTACAAGGTTTCAACACTCTCCAGTTTATAGAAGTATTTCTGTATGGAACTCAATTAATGAATCTATTAAATCCATAAAATAATTTGGCACACTCCAAAAACGATACCTCTCTTACACAGTATTGGATACTGCATGAGTTAATGTCTCAACTTTTGGTTTGTATCTTATCCTCTCACTCTCCTTGTTTGACTCCACCTCGTCTCAATTCTTTTCTTTCTAATTCTTTATCCCTCTCTTATGTTATCAGCTCTTCTCTTTTCATTTCATAGTGTGATATAAATTTGTTTACCAATATCGGGTGTGACTCGTACAAGCATTGCTGTGAGTTATGTTATCAGCTCTTTTCTTTTCATTTCATAGTGTGATATAAATTTGTTTACCAATATCGTGTGTGACTCGTACAAGCATTGCTTTGAGTCGAAATATTCATGTTAATTGTTTCGTTTGTTCATTTATTTAAAAATAATAGGTTGATTGATTGATTGATTAATCGAGCGGTCAAATGGCCAACCTCTAAGTTCAATGTTACCAACTCTGGGCTACCACTAATATTTCTAACTATGTCCTTGGAGGTAACGAAACGCCCTATCAATATAATAATGACGGTATCTCGTAACTATGCTCCAACCCTGTCTGAGTTCCTGGAAAAATAGTCTACACAGCTTTAGAAAATAGCTTACTTGTAATCTGCCAAAAAGGTTAATACAATTAACGAATACACTTTAAGACGCGCCTTTGTGCGCGCACCTCTGACCAAAGGCGATGAATGTCCGAATCAAATTAGACTCCCAGCATCCTTTGAAGCTTTTCAAGCTGTAAATTTAAGCTGTGTGAGTCATCGTTCACCTGGCTTTTTCAGACACTTGCTAATTAGTGGATTCCTTTAGACGTCTCAAAATAAAAGCTTTCCCATGGTTTAGATATTAAAGATAAATGAAGTTAAATTTATAAAAAGGGCATTTTTCTGTAACAAAATAGGCCAAAGGTCCCAACACTATGCAGTTCGAGTCGAAAGAAATGCCATGCCCACCATACCGGACAAAGTCTATGTACGTGCGGGCGGTGTGGACGTACTATCATACGGTCACTATCGTATTTCAGACTGAGTTGAATGTGTAAATTACAGAAAACAGCTCGGTCTGGAGAAAGCCCTATAGTTGGTGTGAGGGGGAAGGGGGTCGTCAGTGGGGGGAGGAGGCCAGTTTTTTCCGTCTCCAGCTCAGCACTGCCTTCTTTTTACTTGTTCTTGAATATTATTTTCGTTGTGCAAAGAGGTAAATTTAAAGTGTTTATTTTTAATGGTCTATTTATTTTATATTCGTTGCGTAAATCGTTAATTTATTTTATATTTACTGGTTTCTGTCCCGGCCGCGGATACCTTCCGTCCGCTGGCCGCCAGGGACCCTCGCCCCGCCACGGTACTGGCCTCTGTGTCCACTGGAGGAGCGTCTGCCCCTCTGAGCGGCATGTTTAACTATCTATTTAAATGATCAAGTATTTTTTCTATGGATTTTCACTGCCGTTGTATATATATGCCCAAGTTTTTTATTTTCCCTTACTGCTATTGTAAATATATATGAATTTATGAATTAACGAAACCATGTATATTCTATTTCCTGAGTATTTATTCACCAGATTGAGGTTAGGTTTGGTTAGTTGCATCTTGACATTGGAGCAATATGTATCAGTTTAGATTATTATTCAGATCCTTTCTTTGCGGACCGTCCATGTCGGGCAAAAACAGACACTTTTATAGAAAATAATTCAAAATCGTGATAAAATGTTTTTTGAGAATCTAAAAAATATCTATTATTGCTATAAGAGAAACATGTTACCTGTGATGGTAAACTTGCTGCTATTAGAAAAAATTTGTTATTTTAAAGAAAAATCTGTTACTTCCAAGAGAAATTTGATAATATTAAGTAAAATTTTGTTAGTATTAAGGAAAAAAGTTGTTACTTCGAAGAGGAAATTTGTTAGTGTTAAGAAAACCTTGCTACTTCTAACAGAACACTTGTTATCATAAACAAAAAATTTTACTTCTAAGAGAAATTTGTTATCTTTAACGGAAAACGTGCTGCAATTAGAAAAAATTTGTTACTATTAAGAATAAATCTTTTACTTCCAAGAGAAATTTGATAGTATTAAGTAAATGTTTTTTAGTATTAATGAAAAAGTTGTTACTTTGATGAGATAATTTGTTAGTGTTAAGAAAAAACTTGCTACTTTTAAGAGGAGTATGTTAGTGTTAAGAAAAAGTTGCTACTTCTAGCGGAGAACTTGTTAGCGTAAGTAGAAAATTGTTAGTTCTAAGAGAAATATCTTATATTTGACACACAACTTGCTGCTAATTGAAATAATTTATTATTATTAAGGTAAACCCTGGTAGTTCCAAGAGACATTTGATAATATTAAGTAAAACTTTGTCAGTATTATTGACAAAGTTGTTACTTGGAATAGAAAATGTTTTAGTTTTAAGAAAAACTTGCTACTTCTAACAGAAAACTTGTTACCATAAACAAAAAATTGTTTCTTCTAAGAAAAATTTGTTATCTTTGGCGGTAAACTTGCTGTTATTAAATAAAATTTGTTACTATTAAGAAAAAACCTGTTATTTCCCAAGACATTTGATATTATTAAGTTAAATTTTCTTAGTATTTTGGAGAAAGTTGTTACTTCGAAGAGAAAATTTGTTAGTATTAAGAAAAAACTTGATACTTCCAGCAGAAAATTTGTTTTCGTAAACAAAAAATTGTTTCGTAAACAAAAAATTGTTGAAATTTGTTATTGTTAAGAAAAAACTTGCTACTTCTTTCGGAAAACTTGTTAGCATAAACAAAAAATTGTTACTTCTAAGAGAAATTTGTTAGTGTTAAGAAAAATTTACTACTTCTAGCGGAAAACATGCTGCTATTAAAAAAACTGTTACTTTTAAGAAAAGTCCTGTTATTTCCAAGAGAAATTTGATAGTATTAAGTAAAAGTTTGTTAGTATTATGGATAAAGTTTGTTACTTGAAGAGAAAATTTTTTAGTGTTAAGAAGAACTTGCTACTTCTAACAAAAAATTTTTTATCTTTGACGGAAAACATACTGCTATTAGAAAAAATGTTACTTTTAAGAAACTTCCTGTACTTCCTAGAGACATTTGATAGTGTTAAGTAAATGTTTGTTAGTATTAATGAAAAAGTTGTTACTTCGAAGAGAAAATTAGTTAGTGTTAAGAAGAAACTTGCTGCTTTTAACAGAAAACTTGTTAGCTTAAAAAAAATTAGTTCTAAGAGAAATTTGTTAGCATTAAGAAAAACTTGCTAGTTCTGGCGGAAGACTTGTTAGTGTCAGCAAAAATTCTTAGTTCTAAGAGAAATGTCTTATCTTTGACAAAAACTTGCTGCTAATAGAAAAACTTTATTACTATTTTTTTCAGGAGTATAATTTTATTAAACATGATTTACAAAAAACAAACGCCAAGGAACCTTTCGGTTCCTTAGGCCAACTCCAACTTCCAACACATATTTCAATATAAATAAACAAAAAAAAAACAATATCCCCCGCCGACGGGCTAACAAAACAACACAACCAAAAATTCCATTATGGCACTACTAAAAAAAAACAAAAAATAAAAAAAATTTATAAATGTTACTACAAAAATCCCTCAATTTTCCACGGAAACTACTTCAGTCATGCTCACGCACAACCCCCATTGGTAAATGACTCCAGGAGCTCGGCAAAACATGCCGAGCAGAGAATTGTGACCGGGTTATTTCACAATACGGTCGCCGAAATGCATCTCTATTTCTTGTTTTATAATTGTGAAGGTCCACATCAGTTATAAACCTGCCATTAAAACATTCTGATGTAAGGTTATTCATAATATCAGACATTAACTTAGATCGATATAAAAGGAATATACCTGCTAGAGGAAGAATATTCTGTTTAAATACACATTTCTCACAGAATCTCTTGGTCCATAATTTGCTAAAATCCTAATGGCAGAATTCAGCAAAGCTATAAAGCGTTTCAGATGGGATTGAAAAGTTAAAGGTCATACCGAACAACAATATGATAGGTAACAATGGACAAGTGAAAAATACAAAAGTAAGAACAATTTTAAGACAAATGTGCTTCAATTTCCTAATAATTCCAACATTACGGGCAAATTTAGATGTTATACAATTTATATGGCCTGAAAAACTAAGTGTCTCATCTACAATAATGCCTAAATATCTAGTCGAGTGCACTCTATTAATAAATGAATTTCCACACCTCAACTTATCTACCCAATTATAATACATTTTAGAACGAGCAAACAACACAAAATTACGCTTCTTAAAATTTGTTTTAATCTTAGTCAACCTAGTCGACTTTTCAATCAAACTTATATCATGTTCAACTGCATGGATTAACCCTTCTTCAGTTCTCGCGTATACCGTTAAATTAGTATCATCAGCGAATAAACCTAAAGCTTTTACAGGGATCACATTTAGGTCTTCACTTTATACTGAATCAACAATATTAGATATAACTCCACTAAGAAAAAACCTGTTTGTTCCAAGAGAACAAACAGGTAATATTAAGTAAAACTTTGTTAGTATTAAAGAGAAAGTTGTTGCTTCGAAGAGAAAATTTGTTAGCGTTAAGAAAAACTTGCTACTTCTAACAGAAAACTTGTTATCATAAAATAAAAATTGTTACTTCTAAGTGAAATTTGTTATCTTGACGGTAAACTTGCTGTTATTAGAAAAAATTGTTCCTATTAAGAAAAAACCTGTTACTTCTAAAGACGTTCGATAGTATTAAGTAAACTTTGTTAGTATTAATGAAAAAATGTTACTTCAAAGAGAAAATTTGTTAGTGTTAAGAAAAAACTTGCTACTTCTACCAGAAAACTTGTTATTGTAAACAAGAAATTGTTACTTCTAAGAGAAATTTGTTAGAGCTAATAAAAACTTGCTACTTCTAGCAGAAAACTTGTTATCGTAAGCGGAAAATTGTTAGTTCTAAGAGAAATATCTTATCTTTGACAAAAGCTTGCAGCTAATAGAAAAAGTTTGTTAGTTTTAAGGAGAAAGTTGTTACTTCGAAGAGAAAATTTCTAAGTGTTAAGAAGAAACTTGTTACTTCGAACAGAGAACTTGCTATCATAAACGAAAAGTTGTTACTTCTAAGAGAAATTTGTTATCTTTGACGGAAAACTTGCTG
>JAQQPU010012078.1:0-26662 GCA_029168905.1 Artemia sp. Kazakhstan ARC1039
AAAAAGCGGAAAGAAAAAAATATCCCGTTTGTGGAGAATAACGTGGTAAAAGTCAATTTTCTTGATTTTCAAGCCAATATATTTTCTTTGTTATTCAAGCCAAAGGGCGGTAAGTTTCCTTTATAGAGGATTCGGACAAGGCGGTTCTAATGGTGTACTTTTTGTTTTGATCTGACTCTGTTTTTAGGAGTTGGGGGGTTTTATATTTCTTGACATTGGAGGTGATCGTCTCTTACTAGGTTGCTAGCTACCGCTGCAACCCGGATATTTAATAATGATAATATTGTATCAAGTTGTTTAAACATTAAGATAAAATAAGACTCATTTAAAGATTTTTAGGAATGTATATAGTTTCTTTTCATGAAGTGAAATTATTACTCAAACATTCTGAATATTTTTGCAGTTTACAGAGTTTTGCACTTTTTTCTCATACCTTTTGCATTGTCATAATATAAATACTGTAATCTTAACTACTTTACCAGTTAGTATTGGGAAGAGTTCGTTCTTTATTATACCAGATAATAAACTGATTACAAACAGGAAAAAGCCTGTGGCTTTTTCTTCTTTGAAATAGTAAGAGACGAACCTTGGACGTGATCGTCTCTTACTAGGTTGCTAGCTACCGCTGCAACCCGGATTAGTTCTGCTACTATGGGCTAAGGTTCGTTCTTTCATGTAAAACTAGCAAAACATTTTTTAAGTCTGATGAAGATTTAACTAATGTGTCAAAAGTAAGGTTGCAAGTCGACGATTTTGTTTTGGCCTTATTATAATTGGTATGGTGAAATAATAATATGCATATGGCTCTTAAATCATACTTCTTTATGGTTCCATATGGTCTAGTGGCTAGGATAGTTAACTTTCACTTAACAGGCCCGGGTTCGATTCCCCGTGTGGGAAAATTTTTAACTCTATAATCTTCAAACATTTGAACCTTTTATAATTTATAATGATGTATAATATAAATACTGTAATCTTAACTACAGTGAAGTTGCCTATGCAATTTAGTATAGGGAAGAGTTCGATCTTTATTATAAATGCTGCAACCCAAATTCACATATATATTTATTTATGAGAGGCAGCCTGGCCGAGTGGTCCAAGACACTGGTGTTAGCCACCAGTCTCTTCGGAGGAGTGGGTTCAAATCTTACCGCTGGTATACGATTATGTTTGAAAGACTGCAGTGTGAAAAGACATCAAAAATGCAGTTTTTGGTGGAAAAATTTATTCTCTTTTAAAAATAATATATTTTAGTTACTATAGATTTTTAACCCAATTAATTTCCTTTAAAATGAGCTATTGAACAACCCTCTACGATGTTCCAGTGCCAAGCTATCTGTGGAAAAGAAAAAGAAAAAAAAAGAAAAAAGAAAAAAATATCCCGTTTGGGGAGAATAACGTGGTTAAAGTCAATTTTCTTGATTTTCATGCCAATATATTTCCCTTGCTGTTCAAGCCAAGGGACAGAAAGTTTCTTATACAGGGGTTTCGGACAAGGCGGTTCTAATGGTGTACTTTTTGTTTTGATCTGACTCCTCTGTTAGGAACTATGGGTTTTTATATTTCTTAACATTGGACGTGATCGTCTCTTACTAGGTTGCTAGCTACCGCTGCAACCCGGATGTTGTATAATCTTACATTTTGATACTGCCTTATATACGCTATTAATGAAACAGTTCAAGACAGGAAAATGTGGAGCTAGTGCCCTTAGAGAACGCAAATAGCTCTGACATCCCTCATTTGGGCTACAGTATAACGAATGCCCATGCTTTCTTGTGTCCCTGTAATTGATTTCACAATAATCCAAGCCGCCAAGGTAGAAATTAACCACTTTGTCAGTTGAAAATTTTAATGCTATATTATTTTCAAGGATATCAAAAAGAATTTGACATAATTCAATATCCGTCGGATAGAGCTTGCAGATATCAGGGTGACATTGCCAAGTAACCTGCTGCCCAATTTTTGGTTTTGAATGTTTACTCAGATTGTTATAGGTGACTTCAGCCATCATAATTTCCTTGTCAGATCTAGTTTTAGAGCATTTTTCAATAGTTGTCTCGTACTTTTCAGGACAGTTTGTTCTACTACACAGAGAATTTTTTGCCAAATATTCAGTAGAACTAAAAGAACTGTTTAAAACACAGTTAGAAATGCTTTTTTCTTGAGTCGGTGTTCCAGGAATTTGTTCTAAATCATTAGTCTTACAAACACATTTACTAATAACCCTAACAGGCTCGTTTTCGCCATAATTGAAAAACATTGCTTTTCCTTCGCTGTTGATAGGTATGCTTGTATATATATTTTTATTGCTGCTACATAAACTGCAATTGCTCCTTCCAAAATTAATATACGAATTTTCTAAGAAGTACGCCTCCGTATATTCACTGTGTTGTCGAACATTTTCCATTGCATCTATAAACTGTTCCGCAGTTGCCAATCCATACCTTGGAAGCTTTTCGTTAAACTGACAACATTTCTTTTGGATATTACTATGAAGCTTTGCCAAAGAATTTCTAGCCGACTTTTCAACAGCATCCGCTCTTTCAAAGAGAATTTTAATCTGTAATTTTGAATACTTTTCGTGATCCCGATAAAACATGCGTAAAATGTTTCTCAATTTACAAAGATCAGCCTGCATTTTTGCCATCTTCTTGTATTTCTGAATGTAATTTTTCCCTTTGTCCTTATGCGTTCTTCGGTACAACCTCGCAGAGAATTTAATTTTTTCATTATAGATTTTGTCACCCCAGTAACGCTCCTTGATCTTTTATTTGGCTGTCTTAATTTTTACTTCTCGATACACCTGGACGGTTGAATACCTTTGCTTTTGGTTTTTCTTATATTTAATGCGGTAATCTTCATCATTGTGATAACTCTCCTTGATCTTTTGTTTGGCTGTCTCAATTGCATGTCTATAATCTTCATCATTGTGATAACACATCTTGCTGTTTTGTTTTGCTCTCTCAATTATTACTTCTCGATACGCCTGGTCGGTTGAATACCTTTGTTTTGCTCTCTCAATTTTTACTTCTCGATACGCCTGGTCGGTTGAATACCTTTGCTTTTCTCTTTTCAAGATACTATCTCTGTTGTTTGTGTAGTACTGTTTTTTCAAATTGCGTATAGCTTGCTTCGATCTAACCATTATTCTAATCAAGAATGAGAGAATTTACATCTTTGTCGTTCTTAAGTAGTAATTATGACGTCACGGCGTAATGATTTTATTGACGTCATGGCGCAATGATATTATTTCATGACGTCATCAGAAACAACAATATAATTTCGTGTTTTTCTATTCACGTCATAGCTCTAATATAAAGCTATGACGACATTCATTATTTATCTAGTAGGGTTTCAGACAAGGTAGTTCTAATGATGTACTTTTGTTTTGATCTTACTCTATTTTTAGGAGTTTTGGGTTTTTATATTTCTTAGCATGGGACTGAACGTCTCTTACTAGGGTGCTAGCTACTGCTGCAACCCAAATTATAAGAGGCAGCCTGGCCAAGTGGTCCAAGACACTGGTGTTAGCCACCAGTCTCTTCGGAGGCGTGGGTTCAAATCTTACCGCTGGTATACGATTATGTTTGAAAGACTGCAGTGTGAAAAGACATCAAAAATGCAGTTTTTGGTGGAAAAATTTATTCTCTTTTAGAAATAATTTATTTTAGTTACTATAGATTTTTAACCCAATTAATTTCCTTTAAAATGAGCTATTGAACAACCCTCTACGATATTCCAGTGCCAAGCTATCTGTGGAAAAGAAAAAAGAAAAAAGAAAAAAATATCCCGTTTGTGGAGAATAACGTGGTAAAAGTCTATTTTCTTGATTTTCAAGCCAATATATTTTCTTTGTTATTCAAGCCAAAGGGCGGTAAGTTTCCTTTATAGAGGATTCGGACAAGGCGGTTCTAATGGTGTACTTTTTGTTTTGATCTGACTCTTTTTTTAGGAGTTGGGGGGTTTTATATTTCTTATCATTGGAGGTGATCGTCTCTTACTAGGTTGCTAGCTACCGCTGCAACCCGGAAATTTTTACTTCTCGATATGCCTGGTCGGTTGAATACCTTTGCTTTTCTCTTTTCAAGATACTATCTCTGTTGTCTGTGTAGTACTGTTTTTTTTAGCTTTCTTGCAGCTTGCTTTGATCTAACCATTATGTAATTTACGAATGAGACCATTTACATCTTTGTCGATCTTAAGTAGTAATTATGACGTCACGGCCTAATGATTTTATTTTATGACGTCATGGCGCAATGGTATTATTTCATGACGTCTTCAGAAACAACAATATAATGTCATATTTTTCTATTCACGTCAAAGGTCTAATATAAAACTATGACGACATTCATTATTTATCTAGTACGGTTTCAGACAAGGTAGTTCTAATGATGTACTTTTGCTTTGATCTGACTCTATTTTTAGGAGTTTTGGGTTTTTATATTTCTTAGCATTGGACTGATCGTCTCTTGCTAGGTTGCTAGCTACTGCTGCAACCCAAATTCACATATATATTTGTTTATGAGAGGCAGCATGGCCGAGTGGTCCAAGGCACTGGTGTAAGCCACCAGTCTCTTCGGAGGTGTGGGTTCAAATCTTACCGCTGGTATTTTTCTTTTAGAAATAATTTATTTTAGTTACTATAGATTTTTAACCCAATTAATTTCCTTTAAAATGAGCCATTGAACAACCCTCTACGATGTTCCAGTGCCAAGCTATCTGTGGAAAAGAAAGAAAAAAAAATATCCCGTTTGGGGAGAATAACGTGGTTAAAGTCAATTTTCTTGATTTTCAAGCCAATATATTTCCCTTGCTGTTCAAGCCAAGGGACAGAAAGTTTACTATACAGGGTTTTCTGACAAGGCAGTTCTAATGGTGTACTTTTTGTTTTGATCTGACTCCTTTGTTAGGAACTATGGGTTTTTATATTTCTTAACATTGGACGTGATCGTCTCTTACTAGGTTGCTAGCTACCGCTGCAACCCAGATAAATTGCTAGCTACTGCCGCATCCCAAATTATGAAAGGCAGCTTGGCCGAGTGGTCCAAGGCACTGTTGTTAGCTACCAGTCTCCTCGGAGGCGTGGGTTCAAATCTTACCGCAGGTATACGATTACGTTTGAAAGACTGCAGTGTGAAAAGACATTAAAAATGCAGTTTTTGGAGGAAAAATTTATTCTCTTTTAGAAATAATTTATTTTAGTTACTATAGATTTTTAACCCAACTAATTTCCTTTAAAATGAGCTAAAGAAGAACCCTCTACGATGTTCCAGTGCCAAGCTATCTGTGGAAAAGATAGAAAAAAGAAAAAAAAATATCCCGTTTAGGCAGAATGTTGTAGTAGCTGCCACTTTTCTTGATTTTCAAGCCAATATATTTTCCTTGCTGTTCAAGCCAAGGGAAAGAAAGTTTCCTATATAGGGGTTTCGGATAAGGCGGTTCTAATTGTGTACTTTTTGTTTTGATCTGACTCCTTTGTTAGGAGCTATGGGTTTTTATATTTCTTAACATTGGACGTGATCGTCTCTTACTAGGTTGCTAGCTACCGCTGCAACCCGGATTAATTAAAAAATTACTTCTGGCTGAATTGATATTTCTCGTTGGTTTTTTACTGGCCTACATATGGATTGATATGGAATATTGCATATGGAATACGGATGAAATAATTGTAGTAGCATAGTTAGCGAAGCAAGTGATGGTGTCTTGTGGTTCAAAGCTCAAAATGCAGCTAGAAATATTAGCAGAAAAGCGTTAAACTTCGTTGAAGAGAGGAGGGGTTCATACAAGAAGTATTTTAATGATAAACCATATGAGAATTTAAATGTTAAGGCGAAGTGACCTAGCACTCTTTTATCTTGGTACATCTTTTATTTGGGTTTTCATTACATAAAGGACAGATGTAGTTCATCATAAATGGTGTATGTCAATACGTTTTTTTTATATAATTATTCATTATTATGTAAAATGTAGTAATTTTTCTGGGGTTTTAACAAAAAAATTATTTGTTAACTGAAAGTAGAACAATTCCTGAAATTTTTAAATAAAATAATTTGATTTAAATGCAAACTGCAAAAATATTTATGATGTCAGAGCAAAATTTTTTTTTATAATAAACAACGAATATTCTACCGATTGTCTACTAGTAACCATATATGACGTAATAAGTAACATGACGTGATATCTAACACCGATTGTGTACTAATAATCATATATGACGTAATGAGTGACGTGATGTAAAAATTGAAAAAATCAATTTTAATTTATTTTAGTTTCTTAAATAAAAGATCGATGTAATTCATCGTAAATGGTGTAGGTCAAAAGGAATTTAGATTAAAGAACGAGCTGTAGTCCATAGTAACTGAATAGTCAAACAGTTAGTGGTAACGAACTGTATAGTAAGAGCGACTCGTCTCAATAGTAACCGAAACTCTAACAAAGGGAATTTTAATATCAATAGCTACATCAAAAGGATTCAGTTTCATTACTGTAAGTCATCCTCGATTCTTTGTTGGGAATGAAAAGCATATAGAAGCTAAGAGCCAGACTTCATAATAACTATATATCATTTAAAAAATTAAATAAAACAACAAGTGTGACTTTCCTATTGGTGACAGTATTGATCATTTAGACTAGATAAAGAGAAAAAGAGTGAAAATAACTTGAAAATTGTAATTCTTAAAATAATTAAAGACAAAATAGTCAAAAAGAAAATAGATAAAAATAATTTTGATAACCCTCTTTACTTTATCAGTAGGCCTAGGGAAGAGGGGGGGGGGCAAAACCATACATTTTGAGGTTTTTGACCCTACAAGGCAAATTTCTAAAAATACAAATTTCCTTTTTTATGCGTATTTTAATATTTTCATATTAATAATATTTTCAATATTTTCGTATTTTCACGGTGATTTTTTTCAATGACTTCCATCAAGTTGTTTCTTGGGAAGAGTGAAAAATTGATGTGACAAGGCTATTTGAATTACCCTTATTCCACGATTATCTACCTTAGTTCTGCCCTAGGACGGATGGATGATAGACTATCTAACAACAAGTGAAATGAAATCATTTTCATACAATTATGACAAAGGCTTATGCTAGCTTTGCCTCTAACTCAGACTATCTGTCTTGGCCATTTCTCCAATTAGCCATGGCTTGACGGCAACTTGATTTTGATTCAAATTAAAATCAACTCGCCATCCTCCCATGGCTAATTGGAGAAAAAGCCAAGACAGATAGTCTGAGTGAGAGGCAAAACTGGCATAAGCCTTTGTCAGAATTGTGTAAAAATTATGTCATTTCACTTTTATGTACATTGACAGAAAGGTGAATATATTATTTGAAATAATGCAAAATAAGGAGCCTAATCGCAGTACTCTTGACTTACCACTATGTTTTCTTCAAAAGAGTAGTTTTTCTAGACTTACCAATTTTAATTACGAATATAATAACAAAATTATTTACGGTTAAAACTATTAAAAAAGGGAAACGTAAACTTCGGTGAAAATTAGGTCATTTGCCAAGTTTTAAAATAATATGACCTACAGAGGTACTGGTAAAATTCTAGTTTAAAGCCCTTTCAGAAGGAAACAGCTCAATGAAATAAAAGTAGTACAATTAGATTCCTTATTTTATGTTGTCTCCAAATATCCTTTTCGTGTTGCTGATAATGCAATCCACCCTTCTTATGGTCCTCTATATATAGCCACAATAATGTATATATTTTTTTTACATCGCATGATCCGTCGCATAACGGGTAACTTCATTCATCATGCTTGAGGCAGCAGCTGCAACCAAGTAAAGAGCGAACCAAATCCAATAGTAATCAAAAATTAAAAAAACGCGCCTATAAGAAAACTTTCTAGTGAAAAAAAAAAATGCCATCTGACATTGCTTCAGGGAGGGTAACTATTATTTCCGTTTGTCTTAAAAGTAAAAGTATATTGCGAAAATAAATCAATGGTGATTTAAAAAAAAGCCTGAAACTCCTCTAAAATGGCGTTTGATCAAGATGAAAAGCGTACCGTTGAAATTAGCATAGTCGAAAACCTTGTATAAGGAAATAACAGTCCCCAACCTTGAATATCAAGGAAATTCACTTTTTTGCATAGGTAGCACTGATCTCTCTCCCGTTTTTTTTTTTTTTTTTTTTTTTTTTCAAGGGCTAGCAGTTTCCAAGAACATCATAGATACGCTTAATGGCTAATTCAAAGGATATTTCTCACATCTGCGTGCTTTTATAAGTTTCACCATCTGCAAGTGCCATATGGCACTAAAAATGGCACTTTCTACCATGTATAAAGTGGAAAAGCTGGGGCTAGAAGGCAACAAGAACTTCTTAGTCATGTTTAATGGCTCATTTGAAAGCTATTGCTCATATCTACGTGATGTTATCGCTGATATATGAAGCCACCAATATCAGAAATGTTTCCCCTGAACGGAATGCTGGGAATATCTATATTTTCCCCCTGAAGGGTTTTCGTTTTTGTGTTTCATTATAATTTTTTTCCAGGAGTGATTGTATTTATCTAGCTGTCACTTCGAAAAAAGATTTAATTTTTTACAGTTATGAAGTATAAAGGTGTCAAATAAATTGGCTTTTGGTATTCAAAATTAAAAATATTGAATTAAAAATTTTTATTTGATTTTCTAAACCTTTGTTTGAATGTTTTACTTTGAACAAACGACTTTGATAATGCGTTACCTTTTGCAAACACTGTGTCTACAGGCATTAAACATTTTGGTGTTTGATAACCAAATTAAAAACTGTCGATATTGTTAAAAAATTCAATAAAAAAAAACAAGTTTTTTTAACTGAAAGTAAGGAGCGACATTAAAACTTAAAACGAACAGAAATTATTCCGTATATGAAAGGGGCTGTCCCCTCCTCAACGCCTCGCTCTTTACGCTAAAGTTTTTCAATGTTTAAAAAAAAATAGAGTGTCGAGAAAGTCAAACTTTAGCGTAAAGAGCGAGGCGTTGAGGATGGGACAGCCCCTTTCATATACAGAATAATTTCTGTTCGTTTTAATGTCGCTTCTTACTTTCCGTAAAAAAACTTGTTTTTTTTACTTAATTTTTGAACGTTTTTGAATAAATGCAGGTTTTGATCTTGGCTCACCGTACATGAATAATTAAAACAAAATTTTCACATTAATTTACTTTTATTTGGTTAAAATGCTTTCTCGAAACTTGTTTAATTTTATTTACGAACGTTTTTATTAGTAATAAATATACGTAACTTACGAATTAACTTATGTAACGAACTTCTATATTCATATATTTTTAATACGTATATTAGGGGGTTCGCCCCCTAGTCAATGCCTTGCTTTTTAAGCGAAAGTTCGAATTTTGTTTGAATTGTTTAAAAATGACCCCTTAATCACAAAGGCCGTTAATTAGAATAAATAGCTCTTATGAAAGCACAAAAAAATCTTTGGCTTAAAGGGCGAGGTATTGACTAGGGGGTGAACCCAATCATATATGTAATATTTCCTGTTCGTTTAAAGTTTTGATGTTGCTGCTGTTGCAGTTGAAAAACTTGTTTTTTTTATATTTAATTTCTTATCTTTTTTTAAATAATGCTGGGAAGTCCGGCGTCCCCTTCATTGCAATGTCCCTTCCCCCATGGAAATATCCTCCCATATAACCCCCGACCCAACCCCCCCCCCCACTCCTAGGAAAAATCACCCCTGAAAACGTCTGTATACTTCCCAATAACCAATACTATATGTTAACATTGGGTAAAGTTCATAACTTTCAGCCCTCCCCCCGGGAACTTCGGAGGAGTAAGTCATCCTAAAAGACATACTTATAATATTTTCGAACATGCTTAACAAAAGAGTTATCTCAAAATTTTGATCAGGTGACTTTGGGAAAAAAATGAGCGTGGGAGGGGGCCTAGTTGCCCTCCATTTTTTTTGGTCGCTTAAAAAGGGCACTAGAACTTTTAATTTCCATCCCAATGAGCCCTCCCAAGATATTCTAGGACCACTGGGTCCATACGATCACCCCTGGGAAAAAAAAACAAATAAACACGCACCTGTGATCTTTCTTCTGGCAAAAAATGCAAAATTCCACATTTATGTAGATAGGATCTTGAAACCTCTACAATAAGGTTCTCTGATACGCGGAATATGATGGTGTGATTTTCATTAAGGTTCTATAGCCCCCTTTTTTCGAAAATCAGCCAAATTTTCTCAGGCGCGTAACTTTGATGGGTAGGAATAAACTTGATGAAACTTATATATTTGAAATCAGCATTAAAATCTGATTCTTTTGATGTATCTATTGGTATCAACATTCCGTTTTCTACAGTTTCATTTACCATTGAGCCGGGTCACTCCTTACTTACAGTTCGTTACCACAAACTGTTTGATATCCGTACAACACTTCGGCATCAGCTCATGGATACTCTCGCAATGCAAGCAAAAGTTGACGGCATATTCTTACCGAATTACAAAGTGCAATTGCTCAAACAACTTCTTGTTGATTTGGAGGACCAATAAGCGTGCAACATAAAACAAACAATAAAATAATCAATTAAACATGTTTCGAATATTTTTATTTGACTTTTTTAAGAAGAAAAGAAGACATGACGCATTGATTCATAACATGACACAGAATTAATTATGACGACTACAAAGCGGCTAATGTCCCATTCACAATGATACTGTTAATGCCAAGACTTAGGTAACGCTTGTTTAGGCCAAGCAGTATTTTTCAGCCAATCAGACAATTCTATGAAAAATCTGATTGGCTAAAATTAGCGTTAGCTGAATCTCCGCATTAGCTAAATTTCATTGAGAAGGGGCCCTAAACGATGGAAACCTAATCTAAAAAAGGTTCCATCGTCTGTATTAAACATACGCTGCCATACGCTGCCATAGCGTTAGTAGTTAAATCCAGCCACCCTTCTCCGCCCCTTCTAAAATCCTGGACCCACCACTGAATGAAGGCTCATTATGCTCACAGGCTCACATCCTCAATACCACTTTTACAGACAGTTTTACACCGTTTTTTCTTTTATTATCGCAACTGAGAAGAGATATTAAACTCAAAACCTTTAATACAATTTTCCATAGGGAGATAGAAAAAACACATTCGTCTTTTCTAACTTCTCTAATCCCTAAGTTACAGGCAGCATTCTTGCTGCTAAAAAAACAAAACACAATGACGTTAGAACGATTTCTATCAAAATAATAGAAAATAGACTAACAACTCACAGTATCTATCATAGTTTTTAAAGTTTCTATCAAGTTATTAAAAATAAACAAAAAACATTCAGGTAACCCATACATGAGATCTATAATAGCTTAAAACGTGTTTTGAAACTTCAATTCTTCCATAGGATCTTGAGGAGCAAGAGGATTTCCATAGAACACTCTTCTCAGAAAACTAAAAATGAGAAGAATTAGAACAAAAGGCCTAAAAATTATTAATATTTCACAAAATAATACATACGCCAAAGAAATATTTAGGGTGAAAGCTCTAAAAGGGATTGTTTTACTCGAAAAATATATTTCCTTGTTGTAATGTTCACTTTTTTGCTAAACATATCCCCCCCCATGTAAAATTATCGCACATGTATAGTTGAGTAGCCAAAAAGAAAGTATGAAAAATTAAAATAATGAAGGAATCTGATAAAACTGAATAATGATGAAAACACTTCTGACAAAACTAGAAAAAGAGAAGAATTAGAAAAAAAACCTCAAAATTGTCAATATTTCACGAAATGATAGGTACGCTAAGAGCAATGTTTTTAAACGCTAAGAAAAATATTTAGGATTAAAATATTAAATGGGATTGTTTTTCTCTAAAAATATATTTTCTTTCTGTAATCTTATTTTTTTTTTTTTTTTTTTTTTTTTTAGTAGGCGCATCCCCACCCCCTCCACGAAAAATTCTTCCACAGGCAAAGTTGACCAGCCAAAAAAAAAGTATAAAAAATTTAAATAACGAAGAAAACTTAAAAAAAAGAGAAGAATTAGAACCACAATTATCAATATTTTATTAAGTGATACGTACGCCGAGAGCCCGAGAAAGATTTAGAATTACAACTAATAAAAGGGATTATTGTTCTCGAAGGATGTATTTTCTTGTTTTAATTAGACCCCGTCGTCGCGCCGGCGGATCCACCGAACTCCGCCGACGAGAGGTCCGGTCGACCGCCACCGAAATATCGCTACGCCGCCGCCGCGCAGCAGGCTCGTTGCCACCGGCAGAGGCGGCGGCTTTCGGCTGACTTTAAATTAATTTTGCGGCAATTCTTTATTGCGTCAACCGCAAAGTCGGAGCTTTTCTTTCTCGAGAGGTTTAGTATTTCAATTTTCCTGATTAGAAATCAAGCAGGGCTTGCACTATCCCCGAATTTTCGGGTATTTCCCCGAAAATCTATGCGTCACCCCGAAAAAAAAATTTGGTTCCCCGAAAATCACGCAATCACGTTGCCACCCCTAGCGATTTATCACCAGTGACTTTGCCTGCCAAATATTACTTTGCGTACCATAATTCTTCACTACTCTTTCGTTCGTTAATTTTCGTCTCTTTTGTTACTTTGCATAAAAACCAGACAGACGCAATATGCAATTGCAAATATTGCAATATACACAGTTCTTCATATGTTGACAAAAAATAGTATCGTCTATATGAAATGAGTTGATATCATTTCGAATGCAGTTTTCCAATTGCTATTTCTTAGATCATTCGTATTACATTTACATCGAGGTATTACATTTAAATGATAATATCTCGAAATTTTTTATTGAAAAGAGGGATGCCAAAAAGTTATTTTTTTTTAATTTAAAGCAGAGACAGCATCCAATCAAGGGGTATCCAGAGGGGGGAGGGGGAATAGGGAGCTATCATATATAAATGATAATACCGCGAATTTTTTTTCAAGCAGAAATGCCAATAAGTTAATTTTTTTTTGGTTTTTATTGCAGAGACGGTATCCTATCAAGATGATATCCAGAGGGGGCATAGGGAGTTATTATGTTTAAGTGATAGTACCTTGATTTTTTTTTTTTTTTATTGAAAATAGGGATGCCAAAAAGTTGAAAAGTTGACAAAAATTAACAAGATTTTCGTTAGTTATACTTGATACAGCACTTGTAGAGTTTTATCGTCCAAAGGGAAAGTGACACATGCGTCCAACCCATTTTTTTCTTATTGCTGGAACGAGTTTACTTTGAAAACATTCATTCATAAGTACCAGGCAGATTCCCACTAAAACGAATTGGTGTGACGAAAGCGATATCAAACTCCCCACCTAACTTTGCGCTCGAGTGACAATGGCACCCTTGGCCCAGTGCCCAAGTTACATTAAAAGGCCAGGTCATAATAAAAGCTTTCAATTTGGGAGGTTCAAGGAGGAGTCTTTGGTAGTCTTATGATCTTAGGGTACTAGATGTTGCAACGTTCTTACGTATCTACAGTTGTTTAAAAAATTCAATCACCTCACAAATGATGACCAAAAATATGCACAAATATAACAAATGTAGTTTTTGAAATATTATAACACTTTTTTCAAAGCTTTGAAGAAAAGCAAAAAGGCTAAATACCCCTAACTACGCTTGGAAGCTATTTAAAAAAAAAAAAAAACTCTTTGGAGATTTCCATGGATGTGACCATAGCAGAAGCTTTGAGTCTGGGTGGGGATCAAAGAGGATTCTTTCAGTATTTTGACCACAGGTGACTTATTGTTGCGACTTTCTTAAATTTGGTAATTTTTGTGAGCATTGGAAATCAAAGCTTAAACTCAATAACTGATACCAAGTCTCCTAACAGTTTGCTTGGAGTAAAAGTGACGAACTAGGAAGAAAATCTCAACATCATCCTGGAGCTACTTCAGTCTGCATATTATTTCATTTAATTAAATTTAAAACGGATGAGCTTTTCATTTTTTACCTAAGAAAATAGCTGGCACTTTATTTTTCTTCATACCGAATAAACCATTAAGTGTTTTTTGTTTCATTGTAATTGAAGAGTTCTCATGTGAAGTGTTCATTATGTATTTTTCAATTTGATAAATTTACGCCTTTTAGATGCAGTTTATAAATTAGCTGATATTAGGTATTTATGAGTTTATAATTTGGAATGAATCCCGAAAAGAAAAATGAACAATATCCAAAAGAGCAGCCAAAAGCAATAAAAAAAAACCCACCAGTTCAGCCTTAGCCTACATGACATATATTCTATAAAGAAACCAAAAAAACTTTAAAATGTATTTTTTTTTAATTGTTATTGAAAACCAGTTTTTAATGCAATGTAGGCTTTTTTGGAATCCAAAAGAGCAAAATAAACAATCAATATCAAAGTCGCCCATTTCAACTGTTTTAAAGGTGACAAAACAGGTATAGGCAAAGGGCATTATGAAAAAATTAAGCTTCTAAGTTCAAACTTATATTCAAAGTTTTTACCCAGATAACTGACGAATTTTGTGATAAGGTATTTGAAGTTTTATATGCAGTATTGCTCGATGAAAAAAAAACTACTAATTTTGATAATTATTTATGTTAAGAATCCATAGCTAATAGATACTTCAACTATTATGCAAGGGTTCTGAAACGCCACAGCCATTTCGTTTCTACCAGATTTCTACTTCGCTTGATGAATAACGAAAAAGACCAGTTTCCAGCCAGCGACTTGTGAAGTTTTGAACTCATGAATAGGCTAGAATCTGTTGTAAATTTAAGCTGTGATTTGAGAAAGACTGATGAAAGCATTAATGTTTGCGGTCAACATTGATCGTGCCGGCGGCGCGCCACCGACATCTTACCGGCGGTACGGTGGCTGGGCGCTGTTTTTCGCCCTGCCGCCACCAATCTTCCCTCATCGGCACGGCGCCACGTTTTAGATACAGTTTATAATTTAGCTGATATTAATATTTATGAGTCTATAATTTGGAATGAATCCCAAAAGAAAAAATGAGTAATATCCAAAAGAGCATCCAAAAGCAATAAAAAAAAGCAGCAGTTCAGCCTTAGCCTACATGACATATATTCTATAAAGAAGCCAAAAAAAAACTTTAAAATGTATTTTTTTGTTAAATTGTTAGTGAAAACCGGTTTTCAATACAAGGAAGGCTTTTTAGGAATCCAAAAGAGCAAAAAAAAAAAAAAAAACAATCACTATCAAAGTCACCCATTTCAACTGTTTTAAAGGTGACAAAGAGATAACTGACGAATTTTGTGATACAGTATTTGAAGTTCTGTATGCAGTAATGCTCGATGAAAAAAACTACTAATTTTGATAATTATTTATGTTAAGAATACATAGCTAATAGATACTTCAACTATTATGCAAGGGTTCTGAAACGTCACAGCCATTTCGTTTCTACCAGATTTCTACTTCTCTTGATGAATAACGAAGAAGACCAGTTTCCAGCCAGCGACTTGTGAAGTTTTGAACTCATGAATAGGCTGGAATCTGTTGTAAATTTAAGCCGTGATTTGAGAAAGACTGATGAAAACATTAATGTTTGCGGTCAACATTGATCGAGCCAACGGCACCCCGCCGACATCTTACCGGCGGCACGCCGGTGGCGCGCTGTTTTTGGCCCCGTCGCTGCCGGTCTTTCCTCATCGGCACGGTGCCGGGGTCTAGTTTTAATACATTTGGAGATAAGTCTTGTTTGTTTAATTTTATATTTTTCAGCCTACTTTTTTTTATATCTATCATGGTATGATTTCTATATAAAAACTCAAATTCAGGACGGGATGATATTAAAAACTTGTTCAATGACTATCTTCTTTCTTTTTTTTTCTTTTTTTTTACTAAATATATGTTCAGACATTTTTAGACACAAAAAAGACATTTATTTTACCAAAATATATGTCTAGTAGGAAAATGTTTCATTTTGTCATAAATTCCCAAAAAGTGCTACTTTTTTGCCCTTTTATGTCATTGTTTGACGACACATGAGAATTCTTCTTTTGACATAAAATATGTCCCGTTGGGGGCCATGTTTACTGACGGATCTAACGAAATCGGAGGTGAGCATAGCACTAGGAAGATTCCTGGAGAATGGATACCTACGATACTATGGCAAAAGCTTTCAAATGTTAAATAAATACATTTAACATTAAATAAATACAAAATTAAATTAATAAATTTCACACAAATTTTGTAATTATTCGTGAGGAGTCGAAAGGAGTCATGAGGAATTATGAGGAGCAATTATTCATTGAGGATTTTGTTTTTAGAAATACTTAAGACTAGTCAAAACTATTTGCGAGTGGAGCTGATCATTATAAGAAGCCTCTATAATATATATTATAATATATATAGAAGCCTCTATAATATTAATATATATTAATATTATATATTAATTATAAGATGCCTCTTAATTCAAACAGGGTGCGCTTGAAAAGCACTTCTTATTACATGGAAAAACCGTAATACAAGATAATATATTGGATCGAATTTTGGATATTTTTGAAACCGAATTTCGGTTGACAATCCGAGCCAATCGAAAAGCAGGTCGTCAAAATAGTATGACATTGGAAGACTCCATAAGGAAAGGCAAAGGACACTGGAACTTCATGAGAGGGGGTGAGGAGTGAAGTTTTGAACACAATGGAGTGGAGGAGAAACCTATTCAGCTTTGTTGGGCTCAAGCGGGCCTATCATCTGAGAAGGGGAGATCTTCTTGAAGCTGTGTTTGTCTGATTGCTATTTATTTCAATGACCTTTTTCATATTATCTTTTCATAATTAATACGAAATACTTTAAACATGTAACCAATTAATTGGAAATAGTTTAAATATGATTTGATACAACTTACAGTTTCAAACAGTAAAAATTTAAAAAAGGTAAATAAAGATAATATAAGATGATAAAAAAAGAAGATAAATGAAGATTACAAGAACAAGATGACAATGAATGAAGAAAAAGCCATTTTTCCTCATCATAATCCTGAAAGAAATGACTCTAAATGGAAAGAAAAAGATGATAATGAAGTGAAGACAATTAATAAGAATAGTACAAGAAGACAAAAAGACGATAAATAATGACTATAAAATAACATGATAATGAATAAAGAAAAAGCCAATTTTCCTCATCACAATATTGAAAGAAATGGTTTTACTTGATAGAGATGAAATGAAAAATAGACGTTTAGAAGCCACGGTAAAAACTTTCATCAAAACAGCAAATATTTTGATTTTGCATTTGAAAACGTTCTATCGATGGAAAGAAGAAGAAATGAAACAAAAATAAACACTAAAATAAAAAACCAAAAAAACATAAAGAGCCAAAATAAAATAACACAAGAAAATAACTCAAAATGATGAAAAACAGTATGTATAATAGCCAAAAAAAAGAAAAAAAGACTTAAAAGTTGAAATTTAAACAAAAATCAATGGTCATTTCTAAGTTTTAGAAAAGTCATTAAAATAAAAACACAGCTACTAACGATTCATAGCAGCACCAAGCCGCCTGAGGCAAACACAACTAGTCAAGCGCCTCCTCCATCCCAACCTATTCAAAGTCTACCTCTTTAGCCCCTTCCAAGAAGTCCACATTTCCCTTAAATCTTTCCTTTAAAAATCCCCCCGCCCCATTCGGGGACATCCAACTTTTTGTTTGGCCCTAGACGGTTTGCCGACATTGGCTATCTTTGGTAATCTATCATTCTTCATCCGCAGAAGGTGTCCTAGACGTCTCAAACCTTTCTTTCGTCATATCTCTAGAAGCGGTATCCACCTAGGTTTTTCGCAGAGCTTACTGTTTGAGATGGGTTCATCAGTTGGGTAACACAACAAATTGTTTTATTGTAATTCGTATCCAGTGCTATTTTGCTTTTCTAACATTGTTTGTTATTTTACATTTTGTGGCCAAGCTTTTGGCCACAGTTCGAAGTTTTTTTCAATGAAATTTTTTTATTTTTAGTTTTTTTTACCTTTTTCTGTAGTTCAGAATGGGCCCAACAACTGAGATATTTTTGTTATTTTATTTATATTTTTAGTGTTTTGCGTTTTTCTATGTTTTAGTAGTTCTAGCAACCACTGTCTATGAGACATTACATACAGTCTAATAAAAAAAGAAATTGTTTGGAGAGTTGATTTTTGTCAATTCAGAATTGCAAAATTTTACATGGCACTGTAGAAATCTAATCTCGATATTTAACATCTGAAGCATACATATATGAAAAAAAATATTACATTAAATACTCGAATTTGAATCAACTATTGTTCAATATTTAACTCTTAGAATATATTGCAAGCCCGACATTTTAATGAAAACAGTGATCACTATAGCGCTTCAGGCTGCTTAGTTCATTACAAGAAACGTAATAGATGGCGGAAGCGTTGCAAACAGAACATTTCAGTTTGTCATTTTTGAAAAAAAAAAACGCTAACGTTGAAATCTTTTAATTTAATTGGTAAAAAATTACCCACCCAAGTAACGATTAATGAAGCAAAAGTTGCAAAAGGAAAATCATAAAAATGTTTTCTGAAGGAGACAAAAACAAGAAAAAAGTCCCTTACAAATAGAGCAACCATAAGTAAAATTCCACCGTTGAGATGATTGATACCAAGTAAGTATTTGTGACATTTCGTAGTCTACAGAGTAAATACTACTGTTTAAAATCCTCCTCCGAAATGTTGAGCAATACTTTTTTTTATGTATTTTCATTGAGTAATGTTTTTTGATAATTTTTTCAAAAAACAAAAAAGAACACAAAATAGCACCCTCTCCATAGATTTTGACAATTACATTTTGTCCACTTACATCCCGATTTCCGTGAGCTGACGCTACTGATCTTTATTGCACCCACTGACAATCAGAGAAAAGAACTACAAAAGAAAGTAAAATTTGCTTACCAGTCAAAGAAAACCATTAATTTATATAAACCGTTTTTTTTAATTGCTTTTGTACGGTCAATTTTTACAATTTCTTTCCTATTCATTTTCCGCACAAAGAAAGGACGATAAATATCGGTTACTACATCCGGCTTAACCCGAAACCCAAAAACAAAGAGAGAAAAGAAAAACACAGGAACAAAACAAGAAATAACATTTTGCTTACCAAGAAAAGAATACCGCAAGATAAATTATGTAAACAATCGCCAAAATAATCGATTGCCAAAGATGACCTCGAAGCTGATCCTGCTTTAGAAGTTCGGTAGGCTCAAACACTCCTGAGTTGCCTCTTGGTATTGTAAAGTACCTACAAATAATTAATTTAATCAATATTTAATTTAAATTTGAATTAAATAAATTTTATTCAAACAATAACATGCAATCAATAATAATAATATAATAATTCAATGTAATTCAATAATAATATGCAATTCAAACTATAATTTAAATTAAATACTATTAATTAAATATCAATTTAAATATAATTAATTAATTAAATATTCTTTAATTTACTTAATGATTAATAATATAAACTTGAATACTGAAGAGTCTTAGTTTGACCATATTTTTATGCCCTTAATGAGAGTGGAAAAGGGATGGGGCACCGAAGAGTCCCTGGCAGCCATGACTGACTACAATTTGGGACGAACATTATCTCTCGCTTGCTTTTCTTAACTTATACGAAACCAACTGATATTGAAAAAAACTTGAACTTCCTGAACTCATGTCATCCAGTATCAGTCAATCATAATATCTTTAGGTCATAATAACTTTAGTAGATAGAGTTCTTAGAATTGTTCTTTAGAGTACGTCAGTCACTGCATTATTAAAGGTACACTTTGTTTTGTAATGAAAATTCAATGAAATTCGTAATTTGTATTGCAAATAGACCCCGGCGCCGCACCGGCGGATCGACCGAACGCCACCGACGAGAAGCCCAGTCGACCACCGTGTCGCTACGCCACCGGCGCGCCGCCACCGGTAGAGGTGGCAGCGTTCGGCTGACTTTAAATTCACTTTGCGGCAATTCTATATTTCGTCAACCGCAAAGTCGGAGCTTTTCTTTCTCGTGTGGTTTAGTATTTCGATTTTCCCGATTAGAAATCAAGCAGGGCTTGCACTATCCCCGAATTTTCGGGTATTTCTCCAAAAATCTATGCGTCACCCCGAAAAAAAATTTGGTTCCCCGAATTCCTGAAAATCACGGTGCCACCCCTAGCGATTTATCACCAGTGACTTTGCCAGCCAAATATTACTTTGCGTACCATAATTCTTCACTACTCTTTTGTTCGTTAATTTTCGTCTCTTTTGTTACTTTGCATAAAAATCAGACAGATGCAATATGCAAATATTGCAATATACACAGTTCTTCATATGTTGACAAAAAAAAGTATCGTCTTTATGAAATGAGTTTAAATCATTTCGAATGTAGTTTCCTAATTGCTATTTCTTACGTCATTCGTAGTCAAGAATTTTATTTTCAAGTTGAATAGAATTATAGAACGCATTCACTACTATACAGCTTCAGCCTTCAGTTGGATTTTGAAATTGATAGCCGACAGATTTTTTCTACAGCTGAATAGTAAGTTTGCAGATTTTTTTTCTTCTGCTTTTTTTAGATAAGATTTTCTTAATGTTTAATACTCAATTTTTGAACGCCTGATAGATTAAAGAAAATATAACCTTCTTTCTGAAAAAACTTTACCCCCCCCCCCCCCCCCAAAAAAAAAGTTTCTATTGAGACAAAATTTTGCTATAGACTAAGCTATGTACAAGGTTGGGAAATTATAGATTGAAACGGAAGTTACCCTAAAAATATGATTAATAAAAATTGTAAATTATTGCCTATAGGTGGGGGGGCTATCATTTTTAAATGATAATACTCATTTTTTTATTGAAAGCAGGGATGCCAAAAAAATTTTTTTTTTTCGTTTAAAGTGGAGACGAAAGAAAATGATATCAAATTCCCTTGGAAACCATTGAAATATTTTAATAGACCCAGGGCCCCCCATTGGGACTTGTTCATTGTCTTGGGTATTTTGCGATTTCTCATAGGCAACTGGCCCAATTTGGCTTTTGTGTGTGCTCCCTTTTAATTAGATTCTTTGGATCTTATTGAATGCCAAAGCGAATCTATGACTCAGTTTTCCAATAATTTGAGGTATATCTGAATAATTTCGACATTTTTGTTGTTGTCTTTGTACCCCTTTACTCATACCCTCATTTTTTTTCCAAGGAACACTAAGCTGTTTAACGTTATTTCGCGTGTTTGTTTGAACCATATAGTGACCTAGTTAATTATTCAGTAAATAATTTTTTTAATGTAAAGCTGAGACGGTATCCTATCAAGGTGGTATCCAGAGGGGGAGGGGGGGTTAGGGAGGTATTACATTTAAATGATAATATCTCGATTTTTTTTTAATTGAAAGCAGGGATGCCAAAAAGTTAAATTTTTTTTCAAATTTAAAGCATAGACGGCATCCTACCAAGGTGGTATCCAGAGGGGGGAGGGTAGGGAGCTATCACATTTAAATGATAATACCTCGATTTTTTTTTTGTTTTTTTTTGAAAGCAGGGATGCCAGTAAGTTAATTAATTTTTGTTATTTAAAGCAGAGACGGTATCCTATCAAGATGGTATCCAGAGGGGGGGGGCATAGGGAATTATTATATCTAAGTGATAGTACCTTGATTTTTTTTTACAGAAAGCAGGGATGCCAAAAAGTTGAAAAGTTGAAAAAAATTAACAAGATTTTCTTGAGTTATACTTGAGACAGCACTTGTATAGTTTTATCGTCCAAAGGGAAAGCGACACATGCGTCCAACCCCTTTTTGTTCTTACTGATGAAACGAGTTTATGGAGACGTGCACAATGGGCAGCTTGCCCAGGAGTGCTTCAATCAAACAACAACAACGAGTTTACTTTGAAAACATTCATTCATAAGTACCAGGCAGATTCACACTAAAACGAGTTGGTGTGACGAAAGCGATATCAACATCCCTACCTAACGTTGCGCTCGAGTGACAATCGCCCTTGGTCCAGTGCCCAAGTTACATTAAAAGGCCAGGTCATAATAAAAGCTTTCAATTTGGAAGGTTCAAGGAGGAGTCTTTTACAGTTTTATGACCTCAGGGTACTAGATGTTGCAACGTTCTTACGTATCTACAGTGGTTTAAAAATTCGATCACCCCACAAATGATGACCAAAAATATGCACAAATGTGATATTTGGAATATTATAACACTTTTTTCAAAGCTTTGAAGAAAAGCCAAAAAGGCTAAATACCCCTAACTACGCCTGAAAGCTATTTTAAAAAGAAACTCTTCGAAGATTTCCATTGATATGAGTCATATGACCATAGCAGAAGCTTTGAGCCTTGGTGGGGATCAAAGAGGAGTTTTTGAGTATTTTGACCACAGGTGACTTATTGTTACGACTTTATTAAATTTGGTAATTTTTGTGAGCATTTGGAAATCAAAGCTTAAACTCAATAACTGATACTAAGTCTCCTAACATTTTGCTTGGATTAAAAGTGACGAACTAGGAAGAAAATCTCAATATCTTCTTGGAGCTACTTCAGTCTGGATATTATTTCATTTAATTACATTTAAAACGAATGAGCTTTACTTTTTTACCTAAGAAAATAGCTGGCACTTCATTTTTCTTCATAACGAATAAACCATTAAGTGTTTTTTGTTTCATTGCAATTGAAGTGTTCTCATGTAAAGTGTTCATCATGTATTTTTCAATTTGATAAATTTACTCCTTTTAGATGCAGTTTATAATTTAGCTGATACTAGGTATTTATGAGTTTATAATTTGGAATGAATCCCCAAAAGAAAAAATGAATAATATCCAAAAGAGCAGCCTAAAGCAATAAAAAAAAGCAGCAGTTCAGCCTTAGCCTACTTGACATATTCTATAAAGAAGCCAAAAAAAACTTCAAAATGTATTTTTTTTTAATTGTTATTGAAAACCAGTTTTTAATATAATGAAGGCTTTTTTGGAATCCAAAAGAGCAAAATAAACAATCAATATCAAAGTCGCCCATTTCAACGGTTTTAAAGGTAACAAAACAGATATAGGCAAAGTGCATTATGAAAAAATTAAGCTTCTAAGTTCAAACTTATATTCAAAGTTTTTACCCAGATAACTGACGAATTTTGTGATACGCTATTTGAAGTTTTGTATGCAGCAATGCTCGATGAAAAAGCACTACTAATTTTGATAATTATTTATGTTAAGAATACATAGCTAATAGATACTTCAACTATTATGCAAGGGTTCTGAAACGCCACAGCCATTTCGTTACTACCAGATTTCTACTTCTCTTGATGAAAAACGAAGAAGACCAGTTTCCAGCCAGCGACCTGTGAAGTTTTCAGCTCATGAATAGGCTCGAATCTGCTGAAAATTTAAGCTGTGATTTGAAAAAGACTGCTCCCAGGAAACTTCCATCCCCATAGAAAATTCCCCCTGGAAAAACTCCCAGGTGAAAATTCGCCCACCCGCACCAGAAAATGTATGCATGCTTCCCAATGACAAATAGTATACGTAAACAATGCACAAATTTTTTAGCTTAAAGACCTTCCCCCTGCGGCTGTGAGGGTTTCATGTTAAATCCAAAAGCATCGTTATTGGGCCTTTCAACTATGATGAACAATATGGGTATCTCAAAATTTTGATCAGATTTTGGGAATAAGAGCGGCCGGGGAGGGGACCTAGTTGCTCTTCAATCTTTTTTGTCTCCTAAAAAGGGCACTAGAACTTTTAATTTCAGTTCGAATGAGCCCTCTCATGATGCTCTAGGACCAATGGGTTGATACACTCACCCCTAAAAAAAAAAAAAAAAAATAAACGCATTCGTGATCTTTCTTCTGGCAAAAAATATAAAATTCCACAGTTTTGCACCAAGGATCTTGAAACCTCTATAGCAGGGTTTTCTGATACGCTGAATTTGATGGTGTGATTTTCATTAGGATTTTAAGACTTTTAGGGGGTGTTTCCCCTTTTTTGATAAGCAGGCAAATTTTCTCAGGCTCGTAGCCTTTAATGGGTGGGACTAAACTTGATTAATATATCTCTGATAAAGGTAAATGTATGGTAAGGATAAATATGTCCTTGATAACTTGATAAAGCCTGATTTATATCCCTGACCCTGATTTATTATGCTGATTCCCAATCTATGCATATAAATGTACCCAATATGAATACATGTAAACGAACCTGAACAAACACACAGAAAACACAGACCCTGATAGTAAAAAGTTGGAAATTAAACCGGGTTAAAGCACTTTACCTTATAAGCCGGGTCTTAGCCAAAACCTAAAAAGGACCTTGTCTAAACACAACAGTCCAAATCTGTCAGACTCTTGCCATTTTAAATTCTACAATCAGAAATCATTTATTTAAAGACAGCTTTCGTAGTCATAGATAAAAATCACAAAAATCACAAATCACAAAAATCACTGTCATTTACAAACCTAGTCCTAAGGCATTTTGTTATAGGCACTGGTAAAAAACGGCAGAAATGAATTGTTAAATCGATAGTTCTGCAAGGCACTGGCACTAATTTGTTCTTCTTTCTGGTATTAACTACTGAGTTGGCAGCAGGGGCTAGAAAATGTCGGTGCTTGAGGTTAGCAAGGAGAAATTGTCCAAAACGCATTATCAACTGAAACCTGCGATCTCTAAGAGTTTCAATCAAGGGGGCACACTTGTGCCTCTTTGAAGAGGCGACCCACCACAATGTTAAGCTATTTCCGATCCTAGCGGTCGCAGAGAGACGGCGGTGATCGCATTTTGTAGCCTAAGCTAAAATTAAGAAACATGCAAAATTTCACCCCCCTTGGACTTTATCTTCATGGGGGAAAGTGGGCCGGAAGTTTCGACCCTCCCACCACAGCCCCCCTTTAACGTTGTCCGATCGGGCCGAAATTTAGAGGATAAGCTTTCCTAGGGCCTGGGAGCTTATCCTCAATATTTCAGCTCAATCCGATCACTCCTTCCTGTTTTCAAAAACCAAATATAGCCACTTAATGTTCATCAATTTTTTTTTATCTGACACGCCTACAGGCCACAGTTGGCAACGGATCCGGATGAATGAGGACTCATTCGAAGCAGAATTCGACCAGTTAGGGCCTTTTGATATTTTCAGACCGAAAAAATTATCCCCGAATTTACATTTACGAATAACCTCGTTTTCGTATAAGAACCCATGTTAATTTTTGAAATTCCTAAAAGCATAGTATTTCATTCTTAAATTAGATCAAAATAGTCCTCTTAACCTGACAAGACCGACTGCAAGCTTCCAGAAATTCCAGCTCTTTCCCAAAAGTTTTTTTTCTCGAAAAACGAAAATTTTACTTTGTATTTGCTTGCGTCGAAAATAGATGGCAGAGACTAAAAATAATTTAATAAGAGTACTCTGATGGTACAGTGGTCACTACTCCTGTCTGTAATACGGAAGACCCGGATTCGATTTCCAAGCAGAGTAACTTTTTATATATTGAATTTAAAGTAGTATCTCTTAAATTTAAAGTTTAAAAAAGAAACTCAGTTTCTTTTTTAAATCCAATCTATTAAATCCTTCGGCTCAACAGGCGTCTCCAGAAGAATATCACAGTCGGCCTTCAGATTACAGGTAAGTCTCCACTGCTTTGATAACATGCCGTATACCCGCATGCTCGAAGAAAAGTTCAAAAAAGAAAATCTTACTGTGCATTTGATTTGAGTATTCAGGAATTAAAAGCCTTAACAAAAGAATCTTCAAAAGCGGGGGGTTTGGGGGCGGCAGCCCCCCCAACTTTAATTCCTGACACGATCAGCCAACAGTTAGTCAAGCAATAATAAGTAATAAACTGTACGAAAACGTGCAGAAATTATTTGAAAAAAACTACGTTTTCTAAAGAGTTAAAGAAGCTGAGTCACAAGTTCGAACCTTAGCCCCCCAACTGTACCTTCTAATCCCTGTACGTTTTAAGGTTCGAACTTGCGACTCAGCCTCTTTAACTGTTTAGAAAACGTAGTTTTTTTCAAATAATCTTTAAAGACTCAAGAGCAGACTTTTAATCTACAAATTTTTCTCCAAGGATGATTTTAACTACTCTTTGTTGGACTCCTTCCACATCATCACTTAGATATTCAATATTATGAGCCTGAGGCCCCCAAACGGGACATGCATATTCTAATATGGGGCGTATGTATGTTAGATATGCCGTTTTCAACTGATTTATTGGGAAACCCAAGCGGCGCATTGAGATCAAAGAACGTAGTGCACAGTTGTTCTGTCTGGACTTGCCCTTGAATATGAGCTCTAAATGAGCAATCAGCGCAAAAATTAACACCCAGGATTGCAGCTGACGATAAAAGCGGAAACCAGGGATCTGGGAAAACAGTATCTCGTTTCAGCGGATTGAATCTTAAAATTTTGGTTTTGCTTTCATTGATCTGCAAACTATTTGTACTACTTTTAACTATTTGTACAAGAAATTACAATAATTTCTTGACAATCTAGTTACTTAAATTTATATCATGGCAATGTTTAAACAAGTGTATAGCGTACAAATTTTGTGATAAATTTTATATCAGCTGAACTAATCAACAATTCTGGGGGTGATTTATGGAGTATGGTAACTCTATGGCAAATTATTTTAGAAAACTCTTTAATACCCTTGATTCTCCTCTCACTAGGCATATTTTCAGACACCCCAACCATATTGTACAGTTAAATTTATACATTAAATTTATACATTAAATTTATTTTTAAGACAGGGTTTTAAACAATGAACAGGGGAAGCGAA
>JAQQPU010012079.1:382-10584 GCA_029168905.1 Artemia sp. Kazakhstan ARC1039
TGTCGCGTCTCCTTTTTTGAACAGTTTAATAATGGTTCCTGCTCTCCAGTCCTTTGGGACTTTTTCTTTTTGCCAGAGGAGGGAAAAGAAGACTAGCCACACTGAAAGGGACCTGCGGATCGATGACTTGACCATTTCTCCAGATATACGGTCACTACCCGGAGATTTTCCATTCTTCAGCTTTTTCGAGGCTGAAAGGATCTCGTCCGCCGTTGGCTCGTTTTCATTAATGAGAAGATCCAAAAATGGGCTGTCCGGAATATCTGGTGGAACAGAAGGGGACGGGCGATTGAGAAGGTTTTCGAAGTAATCCGCCATCTATTTTTTCGGTCATCTGGATCGGTTATCAGTCTTCCTTTTTCCCCTTTTACTGGTCCTTCTTGTACGTTGGTCTTCCCAACGATTTCTTTAGTTAGGCGGTACACAGCTCTCGTGTCACCACGTCGGGCTGCTTCTTCTGCCATTCTTACTTTCTCATTGAGGTGCTTTCGTTTGTCTGACCTAGCACTTTTCTTCACTTCTCTGTCCGCTTCTTTATAAGCTATATCTTTCATGACATCAGCAGAGGGATCATTACTGAGCGTGCTCTGTTTTATTTTCTTGCGATCTTCGATCAAGTCCCATGTCTTCTGGGATATCCACTGTTCCTTTATTGACTTTTTAAAGCCAATAACTTCTTCAGCAGTTTCTGCGTAGTTCTGTTGTATAGTCGTCCAAGCTTCTTCCACATCTTGTGGTATATCAGCAAGTGCCTCGAATCTGTTCGAGAGTTTGATGTTAAATTGTCTCCTAACATTCATGTCTCTGAGCTTCTCCACATCAAAATTGCTTGGTAGTTTTGTTGGTTGTCGGGATCTGTTGGAGCGGAGTTTCAACTTGAGTGTCGCTACAAGAAGTTCATGATCCGACCCAACGTCCGCACTTCTGTAACTCCTCACGTTTTTCAGACTAGTTCTCCACCGTCGTCGGATTAGAAAGTGGTCAATCTGGTTTTTGACAGTTTTGTCTGGGGATGTCCATGTATACTTATGTATATCTTTGTGCTCGAATAATGTACCTCCTATCAACAGGTCATTCGACATGGCAAAGCTGACTAGCCTTGCACCATTTTCGTTGATAGTTCTAAGCCCGTGATGTCCCAACACCTCGGGGCAGTATGATCTGTCCTGACCAACTTTCGCATTTAGGTCGCCTGCCAAGCAAGCGACGTCATGGAGAGGGATGGAGTCTAGGACGGACTGGAGGGTTTCATAAAAACCGTCTTTCAAGGTTTCATCGGCATCATTTGTTGGTGCATAGCATATGAGTAGCGACAGCTTTGCATGTTTAGATGCAAATCGTGCATACAGGATTCTCTCGTTAATCGGTTTCCACGAGCAGAGAGACTTTGCTGCATTTGGGTTCAATATAGCTGCGACTCCGGCTGTATGTCTGTCTCTTTTTCCGCTGTACAGAACTGTATAAGTCATGTTGCTGTTTACTGTTTTGAGCTTCTTTTCTCCACAGCCTTTCCATCGTGCTTCGGCCACTGCAAGGATATCTAGCCGAAAGTTTTTGCACTCTTGTAGAACTTGTTCAGTTTTTGAAAGGGCCGACATGGTCCTTACGTTCCAAAATCCGATTCGTACTGGTTTATTCGCGTTCAGAAATCTGGTCGAGGGGCATGCATGGGTCGTCATCATATTGGGATTTGATCCAAGGCTTTTCACTGACGTTTCTTTAGCACATTCTTTTTCTACGGGAGCGACTTGCTAGGCCACTGCCCAACCGGTTTCTTCGGCTCGGCTAGGGGCAGGGACGCCAATCCCTGACCGTGGGGCCGGAACCCCCCGGACCTACCACCCGCAGAGGCCGTTGTCCGTAAATCCGGATCCTCCGCCCTTTCGCAGTTGTCCTCCTATAGGGGATCCTCCCACGATGGTGTTCTGCTTCACCATGCAATTTAACCCATTGCTGGGAGAAGGTTTGTAACTGACGGGACGTGTCCACACGCCGGTGGGCCCTGCTAAGTGTACATTCGAGGGGCCTTCTGCCTCCTCCGCCTGTATTTACGGCCCCCGGGCGAGGGTGCCCCAGTTTCAATTAAGGGCCCCCAGGGACTGGGTCCCCCCTTGGTCCGCGCCTCCTACTCCGTGGAGGTACCCTACATATCTGTAGGGCGTTCCCCTAACATAAATATTTTTCAAAACATTAAGCTCTGTGAAAAATTAGATAAAAATAATCTTCAGAATCAAGCACCAGATCACCTGCTGCTATAAACCAAAATTTTCTCTAAAATGTATTTTGAAGCACCAATCAGCCTGATGTTCTAAATAACTGAAAAACTCCAATGTCAGGGAAAGTCCCAAGATCTCCTAAAGGTTTGGTTGGATTTAGAAATCTGTGAAGTTGGATTTTGAACTGATTAATTATATTTTTTTCTAGAAATTTTGAGAGAAAGTTTTTTTTCAGATACCTACTGAAATTCGGTCAAGTTACGAAATACCTTGGATATAGCGCTCTTACTGACTTCTTCCCAACGATGGAACTCAAACCAAATACTACCTGTGAGGATTCTTTTTGTCGAAAGCAACAAAGTACTAAAAAATTAATTGAAAAACCCGCTGTTGAACTACCCAAAGAAGAAACAGTAGTTCATGAAGAAGATTGGGGTATTACTCTTGTAGGTGAGAGTGCTGTGGTTGATGAGGCTAAGAAGGAAGTTGCTAAAGGACTTAGTTATGCTTTTGAAGTGCCCATTTCAGATGGCACTGTTGAAGAGCCTGCTGTTCAAGAAGAAGGAAATCTAGATGATTTGATGGCTAAATTGAAATCCCTTTAATAGGATTTTCATTAATAACTTTCTTGTTTTTTTCAAAATTATTTAAATAAGCCTATAATAGGAGACAAAAGATAAAAAGGGTTTGATATTGAAATGAACTTAACTTTTTGTCATTGTCAGATAGTAAAACCTTGTAATAGCTAAAGCTAAGCATTTTCTGGAACCGAGATGAAGTTTGTAAATTAGTATGTCTGTTGCAAGAGTTGCTGTAACTGTTGCAACACGACCAAGTTTAAGAGGTCAACTTTTTAGTTAATTCTTTTTCAGCTTTTCCCCCCAGGTACATCACTTCTCAAAGAAAATGTCTTAATCATTTTCTGGAATTAAAACCTGTAGCCAAGTCAACACTAAGTTTTAACTATAATATTAATCGCTTAGTTTTTGAAATTTTGCTTACTGAAATCTGTTCTTTTGGGGTTGGTTCATTTTAATGGTAAACTTCGCCCCACATGTAGAAATTACATTTTCTGTGTTGTCTTTCTATTTTTTTTTTTTTTTTTGAAAGTTTTTCAGCGATTCCTAACTGAAAAATATTGGCAAGGGTAAAAGATAACAAGTCTAAATTAAATGTTAAAACTACATACACTTCTAGGTTAATATAGACGGATTGACCAAAATTATTGACAAATAGACTTAGGCCAGACAAAGTGTTTTATTCATTTTATCTTAAATATTTGACAGTATTTTGAACCAATATGAATAAGTATGAATTTTCCACAGGTTTGACTCGTTGGAGCAGAGCCGTTCATAGAGTTGGTGGTGCCCGGGGAAAAGTTAATTACAGTGCCACTATCCCGACTCAAATATAAGCAAGAAAAAACGAATCAAAGTGAAAAGTTTCATCAAATGACACGAAATAACCCTCCCCCCCATCCCATCCCATCTATCCAGCCATGATACCTGGGGAAGCTACCCCGGTCCCCCTACCCCCTTTTAATGGCTCTTGTTGGGTAGGGGGATCCAAAATGGAGTTGATGCATTTAAGTCTCAATGTCTATGCTCTTTTGCCTGTTCTCTAGCCGAATATTGGGGGTATGGGTCTTCCTATCGCTACATTGTGCAGTATTCTATGCACATGGTGTATCGTCATTGGTGTGAAATTTTTAAAATGGGTTTAATGTGAAAAAGAGATATGGAGCTATTTGAACTGTCTTAGTGAAAAAAAAAAACTTAAAACCTTACTCAATATAATTCGGAAATTCTTGTAGCTAAGATTATTTAACGGTACTTTAATAAAAAAAATTAAAAATAATGGAACCTATTAAAGATATTTAAGATATTTAAAGTCGCATTGGCCTACCGATTTCAACTGAAGAATTTTTTTCAGTTTAAAAAATGTAGATTTAATCTAGAAAATTCCATTCAACCAGTAGACTTATATGGATATGAACTCCAAACCGGAGGGAGATAAGGGAACTTTCCGGAGGGAGATAAGGGAACTTTCAAGGAGGAAGAGGTATTGGGAGGTCTAAGGAGCAGAAGGAATTTCTAAACTCAAAATGAACAAGTGTCATTAATTTTTTAGTTCTTGAGAAGCGAATGACAGATGGTGATGCTAATATACCAAATAGTCTAGTTTTATGTGAAATTGTTAAAGTTAAATTGTTTTGGCATTCCAGATGGTTAAGGAGTTGAATAAAAATTGTATATTAATTTGTAGTTCTTTTTCGGTAGGGACTATGTTTAATTAGGAAAACAATGTGATTGAAGGTAGAAAAAAAGTAATAACATTGAAGAATGCGACGTATCCTTCATATGGCTAAAAACTATTATAAACCTAGGGAGAAAAGGTTAGAGTGTAGACATATAACCTGCTTTGCGGTTTCTTATGTAGGAACTGAGAATACAAGAGTATAAGTGTAGAACTTGTATTTATATGGTCTTTAATCTAGGGACTAAAGACCAGGAGAATATAAGTCTATGACTTACATTAATTTAAAGAACTTCCACAGGCGAGTTTTTCAAAGAAACGTAAAGAGCTCCATTAAGCCAAGAATGAGTAAAAATAAAGTCAAATAGTCTTTCAAGCGTAAAACTACCACAAATCACTATCAATAAATAAATGAACTCAAAACGAACAGAAATTACAATAAATAGCCGAGTCAAACTCAAAACGAGAAAAAATCAACATGAATAGGGCTGATCACCCCTATGCCTTCTCTAGACCAGAGCACAATTTGCGCTCTACTGAAAAAAAAAACTAACAAACAAATGACCATGGATTGTCAGTTAAATTGACATATACATTTTTCTTCGTTAAGGTTCTGATAATTTTTTTCATTTATGAAAGTAAGAAATGTGAAAATATTTCAAACGTATTTTATTTTCAGTAAAGCGAAAATTGTGTCCTGGTCTTGAGAAGGCATAGGGGTTATCAGCCCTACTCACGTTAATGTTGGATCATTTTGAATTTGACTCTGCTACTTATTGTAATTTCTGTTCGTTTTGAGTTTCATCTATTTTATTGATAGTGATTTGTGGTAGTTTTACGCTTAGAAGATTATCCTCATACTCTTCTTAGAAGGTTGCCATCCTCGAAGATATAATTTCCAAAACTTTCAATTACATTGAACAAAATGGCTATCTCATAATTGAGATTGGATGTGTTTGGGGAAGAGGCGAGTGAGGGAGGGAGGTTAGTTGCCCTCCAATCAATTTTGACTATTAAAAAGGGCACTAATCCTTTCAATTTTCAATCAAATGAGCTCTTTTCGAAGTTTCTATGACAATGAATGGCCACCTCAAAATTTCTAACAGATACATTTCGGGAAAATACAAGGTGTATAGAGAAGGTATCCACTCTTCGATCGATCTGAATCTCAAAAACGGCACTAAAACTTCCGATTAGCAAACCAATGAGCCCCCTTAAAAGTTTATACGATCACCCTTTATAGAAAGGCTTTCTATACAAACCTTCAATGCCCCCAGTGCATAACTTAGAACCCTCACTCTGAGGGCCGAGGGGAGGGGGTGGTTGTCATCCCCAGAGCCATAGTTTCCAGATCTTTCAACTACGTTGAAAAAAATAGCTATCTCAAAATTTTGATTGAATGTTGGGACCGGGGGAGGGGAGGGGGGTTAGTCTTCCTCCAATATCTTTCTTCTATTAAAAAGGGCACTAGCCCTTTCCATTTCCGATCGAATGAGCCGTTTTCGAAGTTTCTACGACAACTCCTTCAATACGAAGTGCCCTGGTCTAAACCAAAAAACAAATAATACATTGGGTCCACACTGCTCTTTAGTTGGGCAGCGCTATCGCGCTGCTTACGATTTAAGAGCCCATTCTGTGTCCTCTAATTTAGGACTAGAAACTGCAGGAATGGAAGTCGAGAGTTAAAAATTGCAGCCCACTCTGTGCCCTCAAGCCTAAGGATTTGAGACCAGGGCAAGATTTAAAGGTTGGACACTCCTAAACCCAAGCGTGTTTGTTGTTCCGTTTTTGCGACACTTTCGGGGAAGTCTTAGAAAATTTGCAGATAGTGGAAGCTCTGAACAGAACGCAACTGGTAAGCCAAAAGTAATGAAAGAGAGATGTGATGCAGAACTCTCAGCCGCCCTTATTGGATGAAATATAACAGTCCATAAGTGGCCACGGAATTCCTGTGGTGTTCTTAAATCCCTTTCTGTGAATAGGCTGCATGGCAGCGGAGTGCACCTGGCACTTCGACTGTAAATAACATTGGTCCAGTTTTGCTAAGAAAAAACTCATCAGTTATATTTTTTTGTGCTCCTCTAGGACGGGGCCTATTGGTAAATATAGGCCTGCATATTAGGGGGTGTATGAAGAGCGAGGTATTGACGAGAGGGTGAATCCCGTCATATACGTAATAATTTCTGTTCGTTTTATGTTTTAATGTTGCTCCTTACTTTCAGTTTCTTTATTGCTTTATTTAGTTTCTGCTTGTTTTTTTTTTTTTAAATAATCCTGGGAAATCCGGCGTCCCCTTCGTGGAAAATTCTCTTCTCCAATGAAAAATTCCTGCATGGAATGGTCCTCCTACGCAACATCCTTCCCCCTCCCCCTCCTCCCCCATCAGAAAAAATCCCCCCTGGAAACGTCTGTAAACTCAATCAAAATCTCCTTTATTTCAAAACGCTTACACGGTCGGGCTGATTCTTGGTTTTTTTTTATCAAGACAATAGTAAATAATTCAAGAAGTCCACATATACAAAATGCAATTTTCACATTCAGTGACGCGATCAAAACAAATACAACTTTCACAACACTTTCACGGTCGACAAAATTAAAAAGACAAAAATTAAAATAATATACATCTATATATAAAATTAGGCATCTAAGTTATAAAGGCGAACAAACCCAGACACAAAACTGTTTTCATATCTTGCATGGGTTTTAAATACTGGTTGTATTTTTGGTATAGTTCAGCAACAGACCTTTGCAACCTTTGTCTACAAGGGAAAAAATCCTGAGGAAGTATATCACGGAGGTTGGGATTTTTCAAGATACCCTTTCCCAACTTGAGACTAAGTTGTTGCCTTCTTTTTTCAAGGGTAACAAGTTTAAATTCTTGGAGGAGTGATAGGGACCTTGAGGAGATTTAGTCGTCACAAGCAGGGCATGGTACTGAACTCGCACCCAAAAAAAAGCTTAGAAAACGCGACCAAAAAACTTAGAATTCTAAAATCAACAAGCGTCACGCCCATTGATATCCCAATCCAAATCATAAAAACATTCCCAGATGAATTTAGTCAACCACTTTCAAATTTGTTCAACCACATCACCATTTCTGGCAACTACCCGTCTTTATGTAAAAAAGGATATGTGACACACCTAAAAAAGACGCACCTAATGACTTAACTGTAGTTCGGTCGATCACTCTTACACCAGTATTTAGCAAAATCTACTAGAAATTCCTCTCATCCTGGCTAAAGGAAAAAATCATCAGCATAGTGGATCCAAAGCAATTTGGTAGTCTTCCCACGACCTCAACAGCTCACTATTTGGTAAGCCTCCTGGACAAAATCCTCAAGAACCCAGACAACCCCGGCTACTGGATGAACATCATAGCAATATATCTGAAAAAAGCTTTCGACCTGACAAACCACAGTAAACTCATCAAAAAGTTACTTACAAGGTATAGCATCACCCCTGCCTTAGTTCGAATCATTGCCAGCTTTCTCTTGGATCAAAAGCCAAGCACTAAATATAAGAGCGCGTACTCAACCGAGGCTCAAATCTACTGTGGAGTGCCACAAGGAACAATCCTTGGTCCTCTTTTGTTGCTTGTCATGGTCAACGAGCTGGCAGAGTCCTATCCAGAAAGGTGGAAGTACGTCGATGATATGTCATTAACTGAAATTTGCCGCAAGGACTCCCCAAGCAACGCGTATGGTATCATCGAAGACATTAAGAACCAGGCTGCCAGTAACGACATGGTAGTGAATATGGTAGTGAACTTCCAATTTCTTTCTTAACGACAGAACCAACTCATTATCCTCCGCTAGACCAACAGCAGATGGTGACCGTAATTAATCTGCTAAGCGTCCATATTTCATCAGATATGAAGTGGGACAAAGAAGTAGGAAGCAGTCAAACGTGGAAACATGGGTATCTCTCCTATGAAGCTGCTATATGGTTATGGTGTTCCTGTCGAGCATCTTTTGAGGTTCTACCTTTCTTTTATTAGACCTATCTTAGAATAATGTTGTCAAGTATGGCATTTCTCCCTTACTCATGACCAGTCGGAGACATTGGAGCGAGTTCAGTACCGTGCTCTGCTTGTGGCGTCGAAATCTCCTAAAGTTCCCTATATATCGCTCCTTCAAGAATTTAAACTTGTTACCCTTGAAAAAAGAAGGCAACAACTTAGTCTCAAATTGGGAAAGGGTATCTTGAAAAATCCCAACCTCCGTGATATACTTCCTTCGGATTTTTCCCCTTGTGGACAAAGGTTGCAAAGGTCTGTTGCTGAACCTATACCAAAAATACAACCAGTAATTAAAACCCATGCAAGATATGAAAAATGTTTTGTGCCTGGGTTTGTTCGCCTTTATAACTTAGATGCCTAATTTTATATATAGATGTATGTTATTTTAATTTTGTCGACTGTGTAACTGTTGTGAAAATTGTATTTGTTTTGACAGTGTCAATAAAGGTGAAAATTGCATTTTGTATATGTGGACTTTTTGAATTATTTACTATTGTCTTAACAAAAAAAAAAAAAAAAAAAAAACAGAATCGGCCCGACCGTGTAAGCGTTTTGAAATAAAGGTTTTGATCTGAGTAAACAGACGTTTTAAGGGGTGATTTTTTCTTGTAGGGGAGAGGGGGTAAGGGGAGGAGGTTACGTAGGACGATCTTCCCATGCAGGAGTTTTTCATTGGGGAAGAGAATTTTTCATGAAGGGGGCGCCGGATTTCCCAGCATTATTTAAAAATAACAGTCAGAAATTAAATAAAGAAAACAGGTTTTTTTAACTGAAAGTAAGGAGCAACATTAAAACGAACAGAAATTATTACATATATGAGGGGATTCACCCCCTCGTCAACACCTCGCTCTTTATACACCCCATCATATACGTATTAATTTCTGTTCGTTTTAAATTTTTAATTTTACTCCTTACTTTCAGTTCAAAAAACTTGTTTTTTTTTTATTTAACTACATATCAAAGTCCTAGACTTATTTTTTTGTAGTCTCAAGCAGGCCTAGATTTACCAATAGGCCCGGGCCTAGGGTAGCACAAAAAATTATAACTGATGAGTTTTTCCTTAACAATAACTGGACCAATGTTATTTATAGTCGAAGTGCCAGGTGCATTCCGCTGCCACGCAACCTATTCACAGAAAGTGATTTAAGAACAACACAGGAATTCCGTGGCCACTTATGAACTGTTAGATTTCATCCAAGAAGGGTGGCTGAGAGTCCTGTATCACATCTCTCTCTCATTACTTTTGGCTCACCAGTTGCGTTCTGTTCAGTGCTTCCACTATCTGCGAATTTTCGAAGACTTCCCGGAAAATCTCGCAAAAACGAAACGACAAACACGCTTGGGCCTAGGGGTGTCCAAGCTTTAAATCTGGCCCTTGTCGGAAGTCCTTAGGTCTCAGGCCACAGAGTGGGCTGCAAATCTTAACTCTCGACTTCAATTTTTGCAGTCTCTAGTCCTAAATTAGAGGACACAGATTGGGCTCTTAAATCGTCGGCAGCGCAATAGCACTCCCCAACTAAAAAACGTTGTGGACTCAATGTATTTTTTATTTTGGTTTAGACCAGGGCACTTCGTATCGAAGGATTTGTCGTAAAAACTTCAAAAACGGCTCATTCGACTGGAAATGGAAAAGGCTAGTAAGTAACACTAGGTTTATTTAAAAAAAAAATAAAGTATACATCATCGATTCCCTGAAGCATGCTTGTGCAGGA
>JAQQPU010012080.1:2880-26661 GCA_029168905.1 Artemia sp. Kazakhstan ARC1039
AGGGAGGATGTGTGAAAGCACAGGATGGTTGGCCCCCAACCCCCCATTGCACTTCCTGGCTTAAGGGCCACAAAACAGATATCAGAACCACCAGTTTGAAACTTGAGGGTCTAGTGCCGTCTTACTTTACTTTTTATTCAACTAAATAAAATGGACAGGTCCAAAAAAATTTTGTCACAAGAGAATCTTATCAATCAGTTTGTGATAAAAAAAAACTGGAAGTAAAAAGTGACTTGGACCAATATTCACCAAAACTAAAAATAGAATTCTCATGGCAATTGCTACACTGACAGTATTGGCTTTTTATGCTGATTCTAAATATATGAAATTCTTTCAGTTTATTGTTAACCACACAAAACCAAAAATCTGAGAAAATCTGCTTGATTTTTGAAAAAGAGGAAACACCTCCCCCCCACACACACAAAAAAAGCAAGCAATCTTGTTGAAAATACTTTTGTTAGATAAATCATATCAGAGAACCATACCATAGAGGTTTCAAAATCTTCAAAATATGGAATTTTGTAATTTTTTTTTTCAGAAGAAACAGTTGAGGCAGGTTTATTTGTTTTGTTTTTTTCCCAGTGGTGATTGTATCAAACCAAAGGTGTAAGATAATTGGGAGGGAGCTCATTCAAACATACATTTAAATCTCTTTATTAAGTGACCATACAGATTGGACCAGGGGAAAGTCTTGTTTTCTTGCTATTTTAGGGCACCAAACTACAACTTTACCCCAAAGAGGATGAATTTGCAATCAATTTAAAATTCTGAGAACCTAATTGATTTAAAAGTACCAGTAGCTATATTTTAGGCTTCCCAATTGCAAAAGAAGTAATGCCACATGGTGGCAGTACTGGATTCAACCAAGTTGATTTGCTTTATTTGTAATGAAATTAGGCTATGTTTGGTGATCTGTAATTGTATATTAGCTATAATGAGGAGGGGGGGGGGGGGTGAGTCATTGTTTAGGTAGGGATAGGGTAGATTCCTAAACAGGTACATTTTAATGGAAAAACTGCTTACTCTTCATGGGGTTTCAGATAAATGTTGAAAGAGGTAGGATAGGAGTAGGAATTAATTAAATTGTTTCTCTATACAGCTAAAATGTTACATTCTCATATCTACCAGCACAGAGGTAGAAAAGGCAAGGCAGGTCATCATTAGCCCTGCCAGGAAATTTCTTTGGGATGGCAAATACTGCTAGGAACTTAGTTTTCAGCAATTTTAAATGGTGCTATTTTCTTTTTCTATTTATATGAAGTACTTTAATGTATGAAAAGAAATGTATGAAATGTATTTATTGATAAGGAAATCCTATTGTAGAGGTTGTTATGGCTTCAGTTATGTAGAAGATCAAAAGTCTCTTAGAATTTCCATCCATACAGACAATAATACTCCTTGTCTTCCAACCAAAATTCTTCAGTAGTAATATTAACAAGGACTTTTCACCAAAATTACTATTCACCACCCATTTTTTCAGTATATTCAAATTTCATCCCAAATTTATACTGAGGATGATACTAATCAGCATACAATTACTAATTCACACATTTTAAAATTAATTAACCAGGGATTTAAGGGAGCAGTACCTCAAATTACATCTTGGTTAGGCCTGGGTATGATTTGGAAAACAATCAGAAATTAGATAAAAAAAAACAAGCTTTCCAAATGAAAGCAAGGAACAGATTTGAAACCTATTTGGACAGATTATTCTTTATATGAAGGGGGCTGTCTCCTCCTTAGCTCCTTACTCTTTACTGTGAAGTTTTTTTTTCAAATTATTAAGAAAATTTCCAAGTGGAAAGATAAGATTTTTCAAAGCACTGAAAATTTTTGTTTAATCAGCAAGGTGTTGAGAAGGGACAGTCCCCCTTATACACAGAGTAATTTATATTTGTTTTAAGTTTTAAACTTGCTCTATGCTTTAGTTCAAAAACCTTTTCTCTTTGATTAAGTACATCTCATGAAACTGTAAAGTTTTGTGAATGCAATACTTTGGGTAATGCAGATAAAACAACCAATATTTCAATGATCTCTGTTTGGATTTTGATGGGTAATCAAACAGTTCGTGGTAATGAACTGTAAGGAACAACCCGGATCAATAGTAACCAAAACTCTGAAAACGAAATTGTAATACCGATATATGTATATATCAAAAGAATTAGCTTATTATGCTGATTTCAAATATTTAAGTTTAGTCTTACCCATCAAAAGTTACAAGCCAGAGAAAATTTGTCTGATTTTCGAAAAGAGAGCAAAGTACACCCTCAAAGTCATTGAATTTTAACGAAAATCACACCTTTGGATTCAGTGTATCAAAGAACCCTTCTGTAGAGGTTTCAAACTCATATCTGCAATAGTTTGGAATTTTGTAATTTTCACCAGAAGAAAGATCACAGATGCATGTTTATTTGTTTCTTTATTATTTTTTTCCAGGGGTGATTGTATCAACCCAGTGGGCCTAAAACGTCGAGAGAGGGCTGATTCGAACAAAAATGAAAAGTACTTGTGCCCTTTTTAAGTGACCCAAAAAATTGGAGGGCAAATAGGCCCCTTACCACGCCACTTTTTCCAAAAATTGTCAAATCAAAATTTTGAGATAGCTTTTTTCTTCAGCATAGTTGGAGGCCCAATAACCATGTCTTTAGAGATAAAATGACCCCCTACAGTCGCTGGGGAAGGGTTTTTAAGTTATAAAATTTACCCATTCTTTTATTTGTTATTGGGAAGTATGCATACATTTTTCGGGTGTGGAGGGGAAGACGAATTTTCTGCTGGGAGGATTTTACACAGGGAGAATTTTCCAGGGGGTGAACTTTTTGGGGTAAATTTTTTACTGGGTGAATTTGCCAGAATTCCTATACAAATTTTATTTATATGTTTTCTTTATATCTTTTTATTTAATGAAGCTTAGAGACAAAATTTTTCTAGAGGTAATGGAAAAACTATGTCAATTAAAGTAAAAGTATATAAAAATGAAAAAAGGTAATTAATAAAAATATACACAAAACCACAGCCTGCTTGCAAAAACTAAATTATAAACTCCCAGCATTCACTTCTGTTGGGTAATGCTGAAGCACTGGACAGATATTTTTTAACAATATTGATAGTTTTAAACTTGGTTATCAAACACCAAAATATTTAATGTCTTTAGACTCAATTGTTTATAAAAAGTAACACATTATCAAAGTAGTTTGTTCAAAGTAAAACACTAAAATTAAGAAAATCAAATAAAAATTTTTAGTTTAATATTTCTAATTTAATTTTGAATACCATAAACCAATATATTTGACACCTTTATAATCCATAACTGTAAAATATTAAATCTTTTTCAAAGTGACAACTAGATAAATACAATCACTCCTGGAAAAAAATTAATGATAATAAAACACAAAAAAACGTATCCGTTCAGGGGGAAAATACAAAAATTCCCAGCATTTCGTTCAGGGTAAACATTTCTGATTATAGTGGCTTCGTATATCAGCTCATGGGTACTCTTACAATGCAAGCAAAAGTTGACGGCATATTTTACCGAAATTGCCCCTTATTAAGTTGTTTTCATTGTGTTTTTTATAATTATACAAACTTTCTGGTGTACTAATAACTGCTCTAATTACTAATAAATAAATACATATTTAGGATCACCATAAAAAGCTGATTCTTTGATTGAATATTATCAATAGCTAAACTCTTACACTTTCATTATTGACAAGGATCTTTATTTACCCATCAAAATCCAAACAGAGGCCATCAATCATCAAAAAAAAAAAAAAAATCCAAAATCCACCATGGCAATTTGAGAAAAATGGCTAAATTGGCAAAGTAAAGCCTAGGATACAATTGAAATAGCAACCATTCTAACCTAGGCTATTTTGAAACACTTTTAAAAGGGTAGTTGAATGGTACTATCTTTTTGTTAGGCCTATTGTAAATTTTAGTTCAATAGGAACCGTGCATAAGATTTTTGTCACAGAATTTCCTTTTCCAAAGTCTTTTTCATGGCCTCTCATGGAATAAACCTTATAAAAACTTAACAATACCTTAGATTAGAAATCCTTAGATTGCTCCAAGCTGCAATTTAAGGTAATACCATTGAGTTCCCACATTTTACACTATTTCTAAGTATAGTGGCTGCTAATATAATAATTCCATCCTGTCCAGATATAGCTCTAGGTTACACATAAAACTTAGCTGGTTTTTTTTTTTTTACTGAAAAGCAGTGGTCTATAAGAAATACTACTACTCTACTCCTACTGACAACTTACTGCAGTACAAAGCAACTTGAGGTCAACGCAGCTATGTACANAACTTACTGCAGTACAAAGCAACTTGAGGTCAACGCAGCTATGTACACTCCTCCTCCATCCTAGTTTATCCAAAGCCTCCCTCTTTAGACCCTTCCGAGAAGTTCCAATTTTCCTTAAATTCTTCCCACCCCGTTTGGGTACAACTGTTTATTGTTTGGCCCTAGATGGTTGGCTAAAAATCTTTGGCAATCTGTCATTGCTCATCTGTAGAATATGTTAGCCACTTCAAGATTTCTCTCATTATAGCCCTAGGAAGCAGGATATAACCACATCTTTGTACTGCTTAAAAAATGATCAGTAGACAGGTACCCAAAATAATCCATAGATAATTCCTCTGGAAAACATATTAATAAATCCTCCTACATCTTTTGGAGCACCCAAGTTTCAAAACCATACTTGACCACTGTCACCACTGTAGCTTCCAATATTCTAATATTGGTTCTCAGACTTATATCCCCATTTTTCCAAATTTTTTCCGACTGTGAGAAAACGCTCTGGGCCAGGACTATGAAGCAGCAAAGTGATGTTTGACATGTCAATGCTAAATAGAATATCAGCAGACTACAATGATCATATAAATGATTTTGAAGTCCCCAAAATCTACAGAATTGTACTTACTGCCTATAGATACTTGCCAGCAATCTTGCCTGATATGAAAATATAGAAAAAAAAACCTAATTGATAACTTGTATTATTGCAAAAAAGTAAAGAGTAAAAAAAATGCAAAGCTAGAAGAAAGGTCAAATTGATACTTTAGTGAGCAGTCAAACCATTCATCTAATAAGTTCACAAAACTATTCTTGTGTAATATAATGATACAATGTATATTTCTAAATAGTGAATCGGTATTTAGCTGATCCTTGTCTTTATAGTACTTACCATAAATAAGTTCTCAGATCACACTGCATCCTTGATTTTACTTGCTTTTTTTAGGGGGGGGGATCAAATGTTTCCATCTTGTTAGGCATTAAGAATATCTTATATTTCTTTGGAATTCATAATTTTGCTTCCAGTTGTTGTTCAAATAGGACCCACAAGGCAGACCATCTATGACCAATCTTCTAAGATTTATCAATCTTATGTAAGATTTGTCAATTCTAATCATGAATAAAATAGATTCAAGATATGACATGACAAGATTCCACCAGTTTTTCTGTTATCATCATTGACATCTCATTCTGGAGTTGAAAGGGTCCAGCATTTGTATTTTTAAAGGGGGGATACTGCCACTACTAACATCTCACTGTAGCACTAAGTTGGCTGATGCCAAGAAAGCTGTGCACACTCCTTTCCCAACCTAATCTATTCAGAGCTTCTCTCTTTTCCTCTGCCAAAAAGTCCCAATTCTCTCAAATTCTTTATTAAAACCTCTTCCCACTCCATTGAGAGTCTACCTACTTTTTGTTTGACCATAAATGGACAGCCACGAAATGTTGTCTTTTGCAATGTTTTATCGTTCATCTACGTATAAAATGTGGCATAGTCATCTTAACCTTTCTTGTATTATAGTCCTAGAAAGTGGGAAAACAAAAACAATTTAATCCAATATGAGCAAAATCAATAGCTAATGAAAACGAACCTGTATCCAAAAGAAATACAAAATTAGCTGCAGAAAGAGTAAATATTGCAATAAGGAATTGTTCAAACTTTTAATTAGTTTGAATAGCATGAATCAAAATAACTTGTTTTTGTTAGTCTTGGCTAAACTATTGTGAGGTATTGATGCTAAATCTTCATCAAAATATTTTTGAGGTTTTGTTTGGTCAATTATTATAAATTAGTTTTTGAGTGAGTTAGTTTCTTTTCTTTGTTTTACTTTATATTTTGCTGAAAATGGCTATTAGCCATACTAAAAAACATTTGCTCAGGCAAATAAAAAAATATTGTATTTTATTCACTGTCTTCAAAAATTCCTCATTATCTTCTTTTATTTTGTTACATAACTGCATTTCAAAGGACAAAGTTCATCATTTACTACAACTTTATAACAACTTAGTATATGTTCAAAATGTTCTTTTAATCTGTCTTTAACCCTTACTTATAACTATTTAGGCTTCATTATTATTTTTAATTGGGCAAGTTGAGACTGTATATGTCCTTTCAGTGTCTCAACCTGCCAAAATAATGTATTACTATCAATTACTTTGACTGCATCTTCCAGATCCTCAGTAATGCCATTCACGGCCGCAGTTTCACATGTTAATAATTTTTACTTTGACGCCTTTGTTACTCCCATTACTTTCATCTTATTTTGGAATATATATAACTCACAAACTTCTTGTGTAAATCCCTTTTCTCTTCCATCAAGGTTAAAGTATTTATGTTAATTTTCCTAGGTATGATTCTAACTTTCCTCCCTAAGCCGTCTTCTGCTACTTCACAAATTATTTTTCTAAATTATTCTAGCCACGTCCTGAATCATCAAATTCTAAACTCTATAGTTTCATGTCCAACTGTTTGTGGGAAGTTCCTGCTGATTTCACATCCTTAGTATATCAATGTTATAACTACCTGGAAGACATCTACTGTTCCTAAATCTCAGCTATGAATTAACTCCTAGACACTACTAGAATAGATGGTGATCTTCACATTTAACATTGACAACAGCACTCCTATCAATTGGGCCAGTAAATAATAACAAAAATAGTCATAACCAGTGCCATTAGATTGAAGCTGTACAACAAATGCTGGCATTGCAGTTCTCTCATTGTTGTTTGCAAAAGCTGTCTGTGAATACTGTAGTCTGTGCTGGATGCCATTGTGTAAATATCCATCACTTCAGAGGTTTCCCCGGAAAAAGTCTCAACCTGCTTCTTGTTTTACTTGGTTTGTAACTAGAAAAAAAAGGATCCATGCAGTTTATTGGTATCAGGCATTGGTATGCAGGCTATATTGGAGATGAATTACTTGAAGCTGTAAGTGAGGAGAAGAACCGGGGGGTTATTGTTGATGACGAATTCAAGTTCTACAACCTCACACGAGCTATAGTTGCTTAAGCAGACCGAGCCCTAGGGCTCATAAAGCAAATGTTTATCACTGGGAAGCCATGTGTGGTCAAGAATCTGTACAAAGCTTTTGTGCATCCATATCTGGAATTTGGAATGACCCAGGTGTCTCCTCAGTATAAAATGGACATTAAAGCACTCAAGAATGTCCAAAGACGAGCAACCAAGTATCATACCAGCTTTGCAATACAAGATGTATGAGGAGCGCCTTGTGTCCCTCAAAATCTCCACTCTAGTCTATCGAAGGAAGAGAGGAGACGCAATCGCACATGGCAACCTGCTCTAAAACGACCTCTCAAGTTTTCTCCTCATCCCTCGCAAGTACGATAAGAGGTCACACAAAGAAGCTGCAAGTTCGTGTTACCATCAACGTGAGCACCAGCACTTCTTCTCTGTACCCACCAGCCCTCACTGCAACAGCCTCTCCAAAGCCACCATCCAGTCTCAAACCATAGTTGTGTTCAAGAAAGGAGTTCATTGTGACTAAGCCAATGCAGAGGGCAGGCTGACCTGGTACGCCAAGCGGTAGCCATGTCACACCACTAGCAAAATGTTCTACAGGATGCTCATCACCACCTTATCTCGCTGGACATGCGATTTAAGGTAATGAGTTTCATCCTTTGTCTGCTAATTTTGAACTTGATGAGACCTGCCAATGCCACCACATTTTCACGCATAGATTGGGCTTCCTCCCTGGTTGATAGGATGCTGATACCATCAGCATAATCAAGGCTGACAATTGAAATGTTCTCTCCAATTCTAGATGGGAAGGTAGGGTATTCTCAAGCACCAAATATATAAATTAGTTGAACAGACCTGAAAAGAGAACTCAGGCCTATTTTACTCTGAAGTCAACTAAGAAATAGTTGTCTCTTTACCATAAATTCGCACTTGACTGTAGTGTATGCTATGTTTATTAATCATAACATACATTAAAGAGTTTGAAAAAATTAAGCAACAATCCATTATTCTCTAAAATTGTCTGTACTGTCACTCTTACCAATCATTGTTGACTACCTATTCACAATTTACACTTTCTTTGAATTTAGTTGTTTATCAAATAAAAAGCTACATTTAAGCTCACCTATTTTGTTAGTATTTATTTATTTTTTTTAAGCTTACTTTGGTTTTACTGTCTAAAACTGAAAACACAAGACTTAAATAGAAAATTGTTTATGCGAGCTTTAGATTTATCAAAATTTTCAGTATTAACCGTTTTTATTGCGCCCTTTGCATAGTTCGTTTCTGCACCCAGACATCCATATAAGCTTGGACTTGTTTTTACACTGCACTGAATTGATAATAGGCCAAACTTTCTGCTAAAATGTCGGTAATGCAGGGGGAGGGTTAGAGGGGTATTAAGAAGGCACAAGTATGCCTAACTTTGTGCTGAAATGTAGGTAATGGAGGGGGGGTGGTATAGAGGTGCCCTGGGCCAATTTATACCTCCAATCGCATATATTTAAATTCGTTACATGATTCCAGCTTAAACTAAGCGCAAAAAAGTTTTTCCATTTCATTTGCTGCAATTTTAAAACTTTCTAAGAGGGATGCCAATTGGGGGGGGGGCAAGGGAAGCCCCTCTGCCAGTGGGAATACATAACAGGTATAAAAACCTTTTTGGCACTTTCATTACAAAAAAAAAACAGAATTGCCCCACCCACAAATTTTTGCAACATACCTTTTTCTGTGTCTTCATATTAAAATATGCTTGCCCCAACCCCCTCTTACCTTTTTGTGAATTGGAACAACTACTTCCCGAGAGAGAATTTCCTTTTCTCTCAGTGCAAAAATATGTTCCTAACAGTATCTTTTGATAATCAAATTATTTGGTAAATCTAGTCAGAAACCACATGAAATGCTACGTCTTACTCGCTCCCTCCAATTAAAAAGTGCTTTTGGCATTCTTTTCTAATAATTTCTATTTTTGTCCCCAATTTTTTCACTGAAATTCCATCTCGTTTCCCCAGAAATCCAGCCATCTTCTCCAGATTTTCAAAATCGAAAATGGAGGCTGCAATTGAAGTTTTGATGCTTTATCCAGGGCCATATTTTGTCCTGTGGTGGCGCAGTGGGTCTGACCTTAGCTTGGTAATTTGGGAACCAGAGTCCGAATTCAGCCATAGGATCACACTTTAGGGCCGACGCAAGGATCTTAGTAGCCAAGAAGCATTTTAAAACAATGCACATATGTCTAAGTTTTGATTACGTTACTTTTTATTGAAAATATGCCTTCAATATCCTTTTTACATGCATTCATTTTTTTCCCCTCCTCAAACAATGTTTTACTTTTTGAGGTGGCCATTAAATTTATAGTTGCTGTTTAGTTGCTCTCTCTCATAAAAATGGATATGAAAATAAGATGAAGTAAAAAAAAATCCTTAAATTCTCTTTCTAATTCAGTGTTGAAGTTAACAATTACTTAAAAAAAAAACCCTTGTGAATCTCCAATACATCCAAAAATATATTTGCACACAGAAACTTTGAGCATTTTTTGTTCTTCTAACTTCTAAAAAAACTATTGGGTTTTGTGTTTTTTTTTTTACTAACTCAAAATGTAGGAAAAACGGGTTAATACAACAAAGTGTAAAAGAGCGGGGTTATTGGGATTCCCTTTTTGATTTACGGATAAAGAATGATGTGATTGGCTCAATAACACGCAAGTATAGGGCATTGATTTTTCTTTTCTCTTTGGTATTCGTCTAAGTAATATGGTCAGTTTAATGATTTGTGAATACAGTAATTACCTTCTAAAAGAGAAATGGTGGCTTTTTAGTCATGATCTCATGAAAATTTCCCCGACCGAAAAAATTGTCCAAGTTCGTTTGCAGTATTATTCCATTTTCTGCTGGTCTTAAAAAAAATTGTAATAAAAAAATTATAACAAAAAATCAAATTTTTCAGCTGAAAGTAAGGGACAACATCAAAACTTAAAATGAACAGAAATTAATCTGTATCTGAAGGGGATGCCCCATCCTCAATTTCTCAATCTTTGCGCTAAAGTTTTTTAGTACTTCAAAAAGCTTCTAATTCCAAATAAACGTTTAATGTGTTTCATGAGTCGTTCTTAAGGAATTGAGACAATACGTCCAACCTAAGCGGGAAAAGTGAGCTATTGAGGAGAGAGCAGCCCCCCTCTTATTCGGAATAATTTCTGTTCGTTTTAAGTTTTAATATTGCTCCTTACTTTCAGTTGAAAAGAACTTGTTTTTATTTAACTTCTGATTGTTTTTCAAATAATGCAGGGAAATCTGCCTGCCCCCTCCACGGAAAGTTCCCCCTGTGTAAAATCTCTTCAGACAATTCTATTCTCCCTTAAAATATCTTCGGAAAATTTCCTGTGGGCAATTTTGCCTGGAAAATCCTCCTTAATCAACTTTTATTAAAAAAAACCTTGCTTTTATTTAAATTCTGATCTTTTTTCTAATCATGCCGGAAATCCCCTCCCATAAAATTTCCCCCTGGCAGCCCCCCCCCCCCAGTGGAAATGTTACCTCGCAGAAATATATCCGATGAAGAATTTTCCCTGCGACCCTCCCCCCATACACACAGACACGGAAAAATCCCCTAGACAATCCCTTGGAACATTTCCACGTGTAAAATTGAGCTGCCAAAGAGAAAGTAAGATAAATAAAATAATTTCGTGTAGGAATTTCGGCAAATTCCACCCGTGTAAAATTTCCGTGGAAGGTTCACCCGCAGAAACTTTACTCCCCATAGAAAATTCATTCCATAGAAACTCTCTCTTCTCCTGTAGAAATGCCCCTGCAGAATCCCCCCTCCCCTCCCCGAAAAATGTCTTTATACATTCCAATAACAAATACTGTATAAAAACGATGGGCTGATCTTGTAACTTACAACCCTTTCCTCAGGGGGTTGTGGAGGGTCATACCATCCCTACAGGCAAAGTTATTGTATCCTTCAGCTATGCTGAACAAAATGGCTATCTCACGACTTTGATCGGATGACTTTTTGGGAAAAGGGGCATGGAAGGGGGCTAGTTGTGCTCTAATCTGATTGGTCACTGAAAAGTGCACTAGAACTTTAATTTTTCGTTTGAATGAACCCTCTTTCGACCTTCTAGCACCATTGTTTCGATACGCACATCCCTGGAAAAAAAAATCAAAATGCATCTTTGATTTTTTTTCTTTTTTTCTAAAAGCTTTTGATGGCCAAAATTAAACAAAATAATTTCTGGATATTTGGAATCAGAATAAAATACCAATTCTTTTTATGTATCTACTGTTATCAAAATTCCGCTTTTTTAGGGTTTTGGTTACTACTGTGCCATGCTGCTCTTCACTTACAGTTTGTTACTACGAACTGTTTGAAAGAAAAGAAGCCCGAAACAAATAAAAACTTATGGATGGGAAACAAAATTGTAAAATTAAATTTAGCCTCAGAAATTCGTGATCTAGGTCTTTTTAAGTCTTAAACCACCTCGAGATTTTCGCCTTACTGGGTCTGTTCGTATCCCTCCCCCCTCCTTAAAAAGAAAGGACTTCTATTTAAAGTACCTTACTTCAAAGTCATAACTATAAATCTTGTTTCTGTAAGAGTCGTAAAACTCCAAAGTGTCATCATTTCATTTTGACTGTTTATGGGAGCAAAGATTTCGATAAAACAAAGAAAATCTTAGTAAGAAAACCAAATGCGTATGCATAAAATTACGCGGTACGCACCCTTAATTTTGAAATTTGTTACTGGTCAGCAAAATAAGTATTTCCTTCTTTGGATTTTAAGCTTTGTGTATTTAAGGAGGTTGATCCCGAAACCGCAAACGTAGAAATCCTAACAAATGTGTATTACCAATGATAAAATAAACTCAGTCTTTGTGAAATTTTGCAGCCTATAAATTTTAGGATTCCCAGTGCTCATAAGACAGAAAGGTTTTTGGGTGTTGACGAGAGTATAATTTTTTCTTTTTCCTGTGCCTGAAGCCTGAAGGCAAGCGATTATTTCTGAGAGATTCCATAAAGTCAGTAGGTTTCAGGAAAAGGTGGCAAATTTTGTATGTAGTTTGGTAACTTTACCCCATTTTTGTCTCACGAGTGGAGGGATAAAGTTGAAACATTCGTAAGGTGACTTAATATTTTGTGTTTGGGGAAGGGGATGAAGTTTTTTTTTATCCTCGCGACGAAGTATCCGCTACGACGAAGTATATCTATCTGCCTACTGGTTTTTGGAGTTTACAATAATGCTTATTCTTTTTTTATGTTTTTTATATTTGTTTTTGCTTTTGATGTAGTTGTACACGAATTTGATGGAGATTTATGAATTAATACTTGAAAAATTATTTCATTGATAAGCACTTAATTTCGTGACCACTAGGGCTAGAAACAATGGTTTACGCTATAAATGCTATGTCTTAATACAAATCTTTCTCAAAATTGATCTTATACTGTTTCCTTGTTCACAACGAGGAAAACACCAGTAGTCAGGGCTGCACGTAGGCTATGTCAAATGAGTGAGAATTGCCCCCCCCCCCCTAGTGTTTTTGGGTTGTCTGAAAAAAAAAACAATACTGGGCAAAGTGCTGCAATTTCTATGTTTTTTTATCAATCCTTGTATGATATACCGTGGCATGATCTCGGTGAGTAAAGACGGCCAGCTGATTAGTAAAACCTCCATGAATAATCACGAAAAAAAAAACTTGAAGCGGCAAGAAAATACCAGGAATAGATTGGGTCTGTGTTTCAACAAAATACATTTAGAACAATGTATTTTTTGTATTCAACCATTGGAAAAGTAAAAAGACTAATCCAGCGTCCTGGAAAAAATATTATATATAGTAATCTATTTAATTTAACTTTAGTACAACAATATAAGTTATACTTTCATCAATGTTTCCTTCCTTTTAAGTCCATTTCAATTGGATGTATACAAAACCCATTGCGAGGTAAACTTTTGTATCCAACAATTGGTAATATTTTCAGCAATCTCTTATGTTTGTGTAAATATACAAATACTACCTTATCTGCAAATAAGAGAGATTTAGAGAATAATGACCTTCTAAGAATTGTCCAATTGACCCTTTTCTTCTACAGGAAAGCAAAAATAAAATGGTATTTATTTATTTTCATAAATATAATTGAATCTTTTATGGGCAAATTCTCAAATATGTTGGTTAAAACACTCCTCGGACCATTTGTTTAAGTTGAACATACGATTTACGAAAGTTTGAGGAAGGTAGGAAGTGAAACGCATATTGAATGCCCAGTTAACAAGAAACAATGTTGACTTATTTAATTCCATCGTCTAAATAAAACAAAGATCTTTGTACAAGGTTTACTGTGTAGGCTTATGCTTAAAGAAACAAAAACGAGCCAAAATTGATTAAAAAAAAAGTTTCCTTTGCGGAAGTAGAGAGCGAAGTTGAAACTTAAAAGGAACAAAAGTTATTACTTCCCACGGGACTACGCAGATTGGACAAGATATATATACAAATTCAGGCTTAATTAAACTGACTGATGAAATTTTCCAGTATATATATAAAATGAAAAAAAAAAAACTAGTGCTTTACTGAAAACTCAGCTTGCTTGAGTTTTTTAAAGCACAAAGGAAAAAAAATATGATTCTTTATTCCTCGAACACTGTCGCTTCCTAAAAGTTGCATTAATACTGTCGCTTCGTAAATTTTACGACTCCAACTTTGAATGCATGCAAAAAATCGAGGAGTAGAGGCACCAGATAATTAATTAAACAGTGCATCGACTACAGATGAAAGAATAAAAAACCTGGAGAATTAATCAAAATTGATAACTCTCTGCCACAAGGGATGCACACCTTCGTTTGATGTTCTGCATCGATGTCCCCACAACTCTTGGTACAGAAGATGGTCTACATCCTACGGAGTTATTTCGTTTTTGTTCCTGAGATGTTGAGGATTCAGAAGGACTAGTAATTCCTGCGATATCAGCGATATGTTCTGAGAATGAGCGGTTTAAATGTTTACCTAAGAACCTTTGCTGTACGTGAGGCTGCACTACCTATCGGCAGAGTTCCTTCATTTATCATTTCCTTGTAGAATGCTTCCATACAATCTTTCCACTGTTGAAGCTGTATACCACATAAGAATTAATAGAAGTAATGTTTAGGAGCCCATAAAATACACATAAAAGCCACCTTTTAGTTTTTCTTAAACAGGACATGTCACTACACATTTGGTCCAAGATAACAACCCAACCTTTAGTCGACTTGTAGTGCTCAATGACTTCCGGTTTTCGACTTGGCTAAGTCAAAGAAGGTCTCTCGTGCATTGTAGACAATAGAACGACCATTTTGTTTCGTTTTGGGACGCATAAAACCATGATAAGCTCCTGGCCGAACCAAAACATCGAACTACTTTCAGAACGTTTTTCTTACATTACCTTAATCGGAGTCTGCTGTTTCCCATATCCTCCAGATTTTCCCCGATTAGATCTTCTTCAGAGTAACTGAGAGTTGATATGGTATCGCAATCTTCACTTGCATAGAGTAATTCTTGGATCTGTTGTCCTCTAAGCCTTCTACCAGCCATCTAAAAGGAAAAACAAAACGAAAAGAAATAGAGACGAAAAGATGTAGTGTCTCTAACGTTCAGGTTCCTGAGGACAAATGCCTGCTCCTACCTAAGCAAATGTTGAACAACTTTTGTCACAAGAAAACGGACACAAATCCAAGAAAAAACTAAACATCAAACTATGATTTTCGCAAAAATAGTTGCACTATCAATGTCGTTTCGTAAAATTTACTACTTATCCTCGTTATCTCGGAAACGAGCAAGGGTCCGTTCAAGTCTGAACTTGCCCAATAACTGTCTTCTCGAAAAAGGAATTTACATGGAGTCATGTTTTCGGGAATCTAAAAAAAAAAAAAAAAAAAAAAAAAAAAAAAAAAAAAAAAAAAAAAAAGTTTGCCTGTCGTAAACTTTACGAAGCGACAGTGTTCCAGGGTAAAATTGTTTAAGTGGAAACTTACCCAACAATATAAGTCTTAAGAAATTAGGAAACCCGGAAACTCAATTTCTTTCAAGAAATTAGGAAACCCGGAAACTCAATTTCTTTCAAAAAGACCTCCATATGCCGTTATGTAGTTTTAGCACTCAGTGGGCGCCAAGTTTGAAAATAAAAAAACGTGTGTGGAAAATTTGCCGAAAAATAGCGAAAAGTATTTCATCATGGAGCTCTAAAAGTGTAACTTTGTTTATTGCTGTGGCAAAAGAAAAATGCTTCCAGTAATTGGCAGTAAACTGGGCAAACTAAACAGTGATTGAATAAGTAAAATTATATAAGAATGTAATCCTAACATCTTGTTACCAAGTCGGAATTGAAAAGAAATGTATATATGGTCGAATAGATAAAAATCTAAGTTATGCATTAATATGGTTATTGTAAAAATTATTCAAGATCAATCCTTCAAATTATTAGTCAATCGACTTACATGTGGGAATATTTTAAAAAAAAAGACAAACTTTATTCTATTTTGTTACATTTATCCCTTTAGGTACATCTATAGAATCCTTGTTTTCTTCTGATTCTGAAAATATAACCTTTATTACTTAATTATTATTATATAAAGCACAAATATTACAGAGTGAGGAATGACATAGACATAATGAGAATCTGCCAGACTTGATGCCTTTTGTGTGTCGTAGGTTAATAGCACTTATTATAAGATAAGTGTAATTATACCTATGATGGAGCCAGGAAGGGGGGGGGAATGTTTCCATTTTGATGTCCTTGGTAGTTTAAAGAATTATGGTTGTAGGCTGCAGTAAAAGTTATCGATACTATAATTAGTGAAAGACTATTGAGAACCGCATAAGTTGGTGTTTTATTTTTTGCAGACTACTTCTGAAATTATCTGCTCCCAAGAGAACATCCTTTTTTTTGGGAGGGAAGAGGGTCATTTTTGTGCTTTCAGTGAAGTGCTAGTTTTTAGAATTCTACAAATTTTAGAAATAATCCTGGGTCAGTTTATCTGAGATAATTTTGTAGATGCATGTTCGTGATCTTCGAAATAAAAATTTGTGTCCGTTTTAAACTTCAACTTCCCAATTTACTCCCATAATTTTTTTTCAGTTAATCTGTTTCAAGCAATGTGAACCAGACTGAATCATCAATCAATCGCCAATAAGATTCTCTTCGGAATTTGCTCTGTATCGTCTACTCTAAAGCTATGAAATTTGAGCTCTAATAAGGAATTAGCTTTAGGAATTTAATCAAAAGTTAATTGCAAAATAGGCTCCTAGATCAGTGTTAGAATGATATGGATACCCTATTTCATTTCATTCAGTGGTAAATGACGAGCGCAATATTTTAACTGAATCCTCTTATAGAAAAACCTATTTGTCTACTCAAATTTTTCAATGATGGCAAAAAAAAATTTTTTGGGTAGCCTACTTACATACTATACCAAACACACAAGAAGTCAAGTTAGGTTAATCATAATGAAATATACCAGATAATGATGAAAATAGAATACTTTAGTTTGTATAATATTATAATGTGGGCTATATGTTTGCACATTAGGGGGGGGTAAAGTAATTAAACCTTATCCCCCCCCCCACGCACACACAGCCCAATGTGCAAATATATAGCACAAATTATACAAGTCCAACCCATTCTGTCACTGATCATTTGCCTTCGTGGCTATGAAACCAGTTCTCTTAGATCTTACATTCTGCAAACTTTTCGACTGTGTTTGGTATAATACATAAGTAATTTTTTGTTACAATAATTCTTTATTCCGTTTTTTTTTTCCTGCAGAATATTATCCTTGGATCTGCGTATTCGCCTCTGTATAGTTTCTCCTTCGTATTGATCTTTAATTTTGCTTTATTTCCTCAGCAGTAAAAGCATTTGCTTCTTAAAATAAGCTCTGCACTGGTGCGCCGACTTCAGTCTATTCGGTATGGTATACTCGTAAAGTTATCAGTGATGCTTGGTTATGTTGATGCTGAGCGTAGCTTTGTATGGTTTACTAATGAAAGGGTAGGTGTGGGTGCAATTAAGTTTGTCAAGTGCCGGAACTAATTTTTGAAAAGAGGTAGGCTATTGGTTGATGCATGAAGGTACTATGCTCTTAAACTTGGGAAAGGGCTTCTGCACAGTAGAAAAGTGCTTGTATAGAAGTAGTTAAAAAACAAATTCTATGGGTAGTTCGATATTTTTATGTAGCGCATTTTTATAATTTATTAAAGCTTTGTGTGGTGTGCCCACGATTTTTTTTTTTTTTTTACATACGAAGAGTAGGCAATACTCATGGTAATAACTGAACTTACGCGTATCATTCACACGTGAGGTTAATCTTTTGGTGGATAATTCAATTATCACTTTCTCACTATTAAGACATCAAGGTATATTGTCTCCCCGCATTGACATGTTCGGTTAATATCTATGAAACAAGCTATTGCTTTAATGGACTTTGAACAAGAAAAGAGACTTAGGAGTTATCATGTCCTTGCTCTGGGGTCTGACTTCTAACTAACAGTAAAGTGAAGGAAGGAATCAGAACCTTTATCCTAACGGGGAGGGTTTTAAGTGGAGCGAGGGAGAGGGCTTTGAACTAGTTTCAGGAGAATAATCTCCCCTTTACAACTGACTCCCCCTGTGTTCAGGCAGAGCCGTTCAAAGAGGGCAACTGGGACAGCTGACCCTGGTACCATCACTGGGGAGGAGGTTGTGACTAGGGGGTTTCCCAGAGATTTTTTACTTTGATTCGGCTATTTTGCTTATATTTGAGTCGGGAGGGATGGGCTGTAATTAATTTTTCACCGGGCACCACCAGCCCTAGAAAGGGATCTGTGTGCAGGCACGATTTTACCTAGTAATTGCAATTTTGAATGTCGAATAATTAAACAATTATTTAAACAACCAACGTTTGAGAAGAGGTAATGGTTGATTAATTAAGTTATTCACTCTGACCGGGGAGGGGGCGAATACACAGTATGAAACAGTTATTTTTCTTCATTACTAGTAAATTAAATTACTGATTTTGGTAATTAGTTTAGTGTATCCTGTATAAGCAAAGTTTATTTTTGCCCGCTTACTAATATATAATATGCTATGCTTTACTCCCCACTCCCCCCCCCCCTAATGGGCAAATATATAGCCCAAATTTGTTTCTAAACTATTATATATTCATCCTATTTTATTTCATTAGCATTAATCAAACTAGCACTATATAAAAGAGTGCGTTTAAAATAGGAGTACCCCCTCTCCCCCTTGACAGGGGCGTTTCGAGGCTCGTTTTATTTGGGGGGGGGGGGGTGATCTTCGTAAATTTCACCGAATCGCTACCTGATTAATGCCGAATTTTCTGCAGAAATCAAGAATTTTGCTAAATTCCGGCCGATTTTGCAAAATTTCTGCCGAAATTTTCGTCTTCGGCGAAAATTTTACCGAATGTCAAAAAGTTGAGGGTGGTGCCACCCCCCCCGGGACGCCCCTGCCCCTGGATAGGGCTTTGAATGAAACCTAGAAAAATAGATCTACTGCTGACATCAGGCACAAGGAAAGTGTTTTGGGCATTAGACTAATGCATTAGGCTCTAAAAGTTTTAAAATCTATTTCTTAAATTTAGAAAAAAAGCCTTCGTATGACTTAAGATCCTCCTTAGATAATAATGATTTTATTTTCAAAACTAGAGCCAATGAAAAAGAGATGGAAAACTCGAAATTAAAGTGAAAAGATTTGGTTAAAGCTTAGACAGGTAATAGACCTGTCATTTACGCACTCTTCTAAACCCTAGAAATAAAGAGGGGATATATCAGCTACTTTCCAAGATAGCAAGAAGCCCGTTAACTATAACTTTACCGAAGAAAGAAAGGCAATGAAAAACATAAAGACAAAATCAACCTCTAAACAATAAAAAAAAATACCAAGTAAATTCAGGCAGCACCGCCAATAATAGTAAAACGGCAGAAAATGGCATAAGCGATTTGGATTCGTACCAAACCCATCGCACTCTACATAATTCACAACGTTTTTGATTCTGGAACAGAATATATAAATTATGTACCAGTATGTTTTCTGTAACGCTATTAAGTTATACTTGCTATGGTATTTAAAAATTAGTTTAGGAAGCTAGTTTTTTTTTTTTTTTTTAGCTTTATTACAATGTATTATTGGTGTCTTTTAAAATCCAAATATTTTGTTCATGATCTGGTTCTTTGCTGTCTTTTTGTCTGCTTTTACATTTGGATTTCGTCCTTGTTGCGTTTATTTTATATTGTCATTTTCACGAGAGGTGTCTATTAAACATGTTCCATGGACCCACCCCTCTTTATTTTTGAAATAAATTCCAGAAAGATAGAAATATAAATATTTAGTCACTAGGACCCCCCCCCCCCCAGAATATTCAGATTTCCCTCACACGTTTATGTTGAGTATTTTTTTCGAAGAAACTTTTTTATATGTTGCACGAACACTTGTGAAATTAAATCGAAAATGGGGCATGGTGTGTACAACAGCGCTATTCCAACTGCGTCAGTTTTCCAATTAAAATTATACCGCTAGAGATTAATTTTTACCGTCTGAACAGTTGGCTAAAAATTTGCCGTAATACGATTTTCGACAAACTGAAACTTGAAGAAATATCCGATTCAGAAAGGAGTTGGAAAAACCGAAATAGACTGCAAAATTTGTATTGTACCAAAACACTTTCGAATGTACTGCATTTTACCAGGAGCTCTAAATTGTACCAAAAGCAGTACAATTGTACAGCGTTGGCGGCGCTGATGTACAGTTGGAGACATTAAATATTATACAACCGATGCTCTGGACCGCCCAGTTTCTTGGTATACGTAATATGTGTCAATCTTTGTGGTTGTTTTTCAGTTTGTTCCACGCTAAGTGCATCTAAGGTCAAACATCCTGATCAGAATTCTGATGATGTAAAGCCCTGTCTTCGTTATTGTTTTTAGGCAAAGTCGGCTGAGTGAAAACAGCTATAGTTCACTGTTTCCTGAAAAAAAAAATCACTTCAAAGGTGACTAACTTGCCATTCGATCCTTACTTAAAAAAGGCTCGAAATGACAAGAAAAGGATGAGTGGGGGCTTACAGCAAAAGTAAAGCAAAATCACAGGCATCTTCACCCGAAAAGCCCTTAATGAAGGCATGTCTAAGTGTCGATTTTACTTTTTAACAAAAGCAATACCCTAGATTCTAAGTTTTCTGCTTTAATGGAAGGCTATTTTTTTCAAAATCGTTGTTACTTTTTGGTTTTTTTCTTGACAAATCCACAAAAAATATAAAAAAAATCTTCACAAGAGTAAGTAGACTGTCAAACCCCGAGCAGAAATTCAAATTTTAGCCCACCCATCTCCCTCTAGACTGAATTTCTGCCCGTGATAAAGTTAACGCAAACTTTAATTTTTTTTTTTTGCTCGCCTTCAATGCAGCCCCACATCCGAACTAGAATAAGGACGAGAATGAGTAGTATTTTTGTTTAGGCCTGTGCGCATTAATCTTACTAACTTATGCCCTTTTCAGCATGACTTCGCTCCTGCTGAGCACTCAGATGAGATGCCCAATTTCGGCTTATTACAAGTCATGATATGACTTCAGTTATTTCTTATGACTTTGATATTTAATTGAGTCTTTATAGGGCTCGAAAGGTCTTCATCTTTTCGTCTAGTCATATGACCATCTTAGCCCTTCTTGCATCCGGATATATATCTTTTTTATATATTTGGATGATTTTTCTTGGTGGTAGCGAGGGGGTGCCCGCTTCCTGCCACATGATGTACATCTTGGAACGCCACGTGTGCCGTAAACTTCCGTTATACTTGACATATTTCCACCACACTTGGCACAGTTGCGCCAGTGGTGGTTCTGGCCTCTCTTGTGCCCGGAACAAGATCTTGAAAAGTGCCCCTCCCCCTGTCTCCCAAAAATTTTCGGGCCAAAATTTAACCAAATATTCATTTATTTAAATCTGAATCTTTTTTACTTTATTGGAAAAAGATATGGGAAAAATGAAATTTTCGGATTCAATTTGGTTGTGCTTACTGCCAACTGCGCTCTCTACTTTATTTTAATAAAAATAAAATTACAAAATGATTATAAATGTTGCACTATTTGTTTGAAATTGAGCGCCCCTAAAATTTTTGCACCCGGGGCAAGTGCCACCTCTGTCCGCTCCAAAAACTGTCCCTGAGTTGCGCCACGCTTCACACGTGCCATCTGGTATACATAACTTCTGATATTGAGCGCCCTTTCTCTGGTAGATGCTTGACTATTTGACAAAATACAATGAATTTAACATCGAAAATATGTATGGATCAGAATCTTCCATGGAATCATGGCAGAGTTTGATTGATAAATTCAGAAATTATGAACCGTAAGACGTTTTATGATAAATCGGAATTTACTTCTAAGGTTACAAAATTTGAGCTTCGTAACTTTAAAACGATACCCAAAATAGAAAAGTGAAAAAATGAATATTGTGGATAATTGAAGCTCAAACCAATTGGTAATTCAAATATCGGGTCCGGCTAGTCTTGCACAGCGGCATTGCAAGGGAGAGCTTTTGGGAAAGAACATTTTGCTAAGATTTTTTGAAAAATTACATAAAAATGCTTTATTTTTTAGAACAAAATGGCTGAAAAAAAAGATGTTTTTTAGTTAGCTCCTCCCTATGGAGACAGCTTGGATCCCTCCCGAAGTAGAATCCAGGCTACGTCTCCAAATAAAAAAAAAATCTGAGAATAAATTTACCTTTATACTCAGCTCTTAAACCTTAAAGCTCCAAGAACGTTAAAATAAAAACATACCTTCCCCCTGGACCCATGTTAGGTCAATTCGTGCCTGAAAATCGCGATTTTTCTTTTGGCTGTTTGAAAAATTATGAATGTTCTAGGGCAGTATCACGTTTCTGTCAGTGTTGCCACGTTGAACCCTGAAAATAAATAGACAAAACTTATTAGTTAAATTTTGACGGCACTTTTCGTCTGTGAAAATTCAAACATTAGCAATTTGTAGATTCCCAAACACAACTACACCTTTAAGGCCGTATCCAGGGGGGTAGGGTTAGGGGGTTTGACCCCCCTCCCCCCGAAATGTTTTTCTTACTCGTAAAAACGTATATAAACAATTTTTTTATGCGTTTTTTCTGTGTATCCATCCCCCCTGAAAAAAAAAAATCTTTGTGTAAAATACCCCCGAATGAAAAAATCCTGGATACGGCCCTGTCCATCTTCAAAGGAAAGCTACAGCTTCTTAAGCGGTTTAGTGCCATCTGTTTTTTGCTTGTTTTGCTGGTTTTTCACCCACATCTCTTCTTTTTAGTTTTGGCAACCGTTACAAATGAAAACGGCATAAGTGTATATGGAGGTCTTTTTAAATAAAAATTGAATTTCCAATTTTTTACTAACTTTTGAAGCTATATTTGATTGTATAGGTTCCCTCTTAACCAATTCAAACAATCAGATACCTTTTTCACCGTCCTTGTTACTTTAAAACTATATTTTTGGGAAAAAAATTATTTTTAAACTTAACGCGAGCATGTAAGTATGATATTTTTCTTTGGTGAAGGGGAGGAAGGAAAACGATTTAAAAAACATGCCAAATAAAGACCAATTGCGTGGAAAACCTTAGAAATTATTAAGAAAAATGTAAAGGTTCTCGAGATTACAGAGAGGGGGACCGTTCCAAGGCCGCTGTATTAAGTGCCTGATAGAACATGGAAACCGTATTTACCCAAATATGTCTTATTTTATCCGCAACTCTGAATTTTTTTTTTTTTTTTTTTTTTTTTAACTAAAAAAGTTTAATCGACTTTGACTGTTCATGACAGTTCCGGTGAATTTCCAAAATCAACGCTAGTAAAACTCTAAAAACTGAATTAAAAAAAAAATCAGCTAATGCATTTAGACCCCGGCGCCGCGCCGATGAGGGAAGACCGGCGGAGGCGGGGCCAAAACAGTGCCCCGCCGCGGGTAAGATGTCGACGGTGTGCCGCCGGCGCGATCAATGTTGACCGCAAACATTAATGTTCTCATCAGTCTTTCTCAAATCGCAGCTCAAATTTACAACAGATTCGAGCCTAATCATGAGTTCAATAATTCACAAGTCGCTGGCTGGAAACTGGTCTTCTTCGTTATTCATCAAGAGAAGTAAAAATCCGGTAGAAACGAAATGGCTGTGGTGTTTCAGAACCCTCGCATAATACGAGTAGTTGAAGTATCTATTAGCTATGTATTCTTAACATAAATAATTATCAAAAATAGTGGGTTTTTTTCATCGAGCATTACTGCATACAAAACTGCAAATACTGTATCACAAAATTCGTCAGTTATCTGGGTAAAAACTTTGAATATAACTTTGAACTTAGAAGCTTAATTTTTTCATAATGCCCTTTACCTATATCTGTTTTGTTACAGTTAAAACAGTTGAAATGGGCGACTTTGATATTGATTGTTTTTTTGCTCTTTTGTATTCCTAAAAAGCCTTCTTGTATTAAAAACTGTTTTTTAACAACAATT